>CM053793.1:352441234-352621234 GCA_028749045.1 Cupressus sempervirens
AGGGTTAGCTTCAAGGGTATCAGAAATGTGGAAGGGACTAAGTGGGCTAGAGATAGGCTTCTTGCCAGTGTCTTGGTGGGGTTTCTTCCTCTTAGTGGGTTTAATATCACTTTCAATAGACTCCAAGCTAAAAGCCTATTTGGCAGGGGGGACTTAAATTTCTTTAATTGGAGATGTTTGTTGGTTCTCTGAGCACTCTGCTTGCTCTTCCTTGTATTCATATCAGAATCAATGAGGGTAAATTTAACCTCATAATAGTTAATCACAATAAATAATAATAACTAACTTTGGCTTCGACCTCTTACCAATAAAAAAAAATTATTATTTTTGTATGTAGTTTAAATGATAATTTTTTTTAATGTTAATCAAATATTGATCAAATTATATTAAATATTTTTATTAAATTCCTATTAAGTTTTAAAAATTTTAAATATTAAATGTTATAACTTAGGAAAAATGCAAGCCACTTCATGAGACTTGTTTATATTTTGAACAATCTTTGAATCAATAGCTTAAATTTAATCCAATGTCAATAATATTGTCAATTTTTTGGTTATGCTAGTTCAACAACTATATGGATTTGGAGGACACATGGAAAAAGAATATGTAAGAGAAAGCATAGTAGCAAGAGAAGTAGTTAGCAATCTAAAAATTGTAGCTACCTTCAATGTTGAGGAAAAAAATCTGAATCTTCTTGACAAGAAATTGAATATTTATCTCTAATCTAAAATCTGAAGTGGGGTCAATTAGCTGATACAACTCACATTAGATGGATCACTTTTTTTGTTGCAAAGATCTTGCTAAGTATATGTTATATCACAATGTATTTGATTCTTTTTAAGGCTTTTGATAGGCAACCCAAAATAATGAAACGCCAACATGATAGTGAATTAATCAAAATATCTTTGGTATCCATGGTTTTATTTGTTTTCTAATGGATTTAAAAAATCAGTGTCTAAAGTTTATGATAGCTCAATGTTCTTTTATTATTTCTTGTCTAAATGAGCTTCAATAATTGAATATTATAATAGGCACTAGAAGTATATGACTATTAAAACCTTGAAGATTGGATTTCTAAAGTTATTCATTTTACAAAGCAATGAGTGCCATATTACTTTCTTTATGGTGTCAATATTGTGCAATATAGTATTCATTATCTTACTTACTATAGCTCATGTTTGATCCAATTCTTTAATCTACATAAATCAAGTACAAAAACCTAATATGTGCTAAGATTAAAAGTGAACTGCCAATAGTGGCATGTTGTGATGGTTAAGTTGTTGTATTGTTATCCTTTCCATCAAGGTTCAAATATCATGGGGATGAGCTCCCCCGTTTGTGGCCTCACTGGTTCATAGCTCCAGGTCAAAGCGTTTACCCCTCTATTAAAAAAAAAAAAAGATTAAAAGAGAACTCAATTTTCATTCAAGTGGAAGAAAGGGAAGTGTATAATTTTAAATGTGCCCCTCTTAAGGGTCAAAATCTAATTTTTCATGTTTAAAAAAAATTTGAAGCTGAATTAAAGAAAAATCATCCTCTTCTAGGTGTCTATCATGTTCCGTCCAATCACAATAACATTAAAAGGCTAATAAGAAAACAAAATTTAAAGCATATGTTTGTAAATGTTTTAGCAATAGTTCAACCAACACTAGTGTGGATAGTGGAAATATATTTTAAATCCATTTGTATTGTTCCTTATAATGAGTTGGTATAACTTTTATGGCAATTCTCTAAGTTATTGTATGTCATATTCACCTATGTTAGACCAATTTGATAGTGAAAAAAATTAAAACCATTTTATTTGTCTTTGGTGATAAAGAATACAATCCATAATAGTGAATCTAAGTTCAATCTCAGTGCAATATCTACAAACACTAGGTACATCTCAAAATAGCTTTTTCTAACTTCTTAATACCAAAGCAATTTTTTTGTCTACATATTAGGTGAAGTAGAGTTTTTAAAAAATCATCTTTTATAATAAATCAATTCTTTCAAGAATTAATATTTATTGTAATGTGAAAATATTATTTCATAAAATATGAAAAATCATTGAAGAGAAATGTGAGTGACTTAGGTGAAGAGGAGTTACATTAGTTACAAACTACACAAATGAAAAGTCTTTAAAAAGGGGGGAAATCTTAGTGTAAAATGGGGGAGAGAACTTCAGCAAAGGGGGAACTGTGCTGAAATACAAAAGAACTTTCAATAAATTATGTTTTAATATTATATATAAAGGTTTTTGTGTTGGTGCTTTCTCAAAAAAAATAAAGAATGCATTTTTTTTTATGTTCAAATGTCTCTTTGAATTATGATGGCTAATTATCATATGTCAAATTAGTAGCTCCTTTATACATTTGTGTGGATTATGTAATTGATGCAAAGAAACACATTGATCTCTTGGTACCTTGGCATGACTGCAATAGGATAGTTCATCTTTTCGTATGTTAGGGTCGACTATCTAACCTTTTTCATTATTGCATGTTGTGCTCAAACCCCCTTGCAAATAGTTATCTTTTAGGAATCCCATTTGGTTCTCGTATGTATATCTTTTGGGTTTATGTTGTTTATGGACTATTTAGTTTTATGTTCTATCCTTTTGTACTTTAAGGTAAAAAGTACTAAAAATTCTTAAATATTTATATCATATGAGAGAGATGTCCCTCTCAAATGAAAAGGAAGGTTGTATATCAAAGACCTATCCAATTGTTGAGAAATACTTTGTCACTATTTCCATTAGCCATAAATTTTCTAGAATTTTGAAGTGAAATATCTATTTACCAATAGATTTTTGGTGACTCTACTAGGGGTAAAAGTGCCTTGTGCATTCGAGTATTAAAAATCTAGAGGTACCTCCCCTAGGATGGAGGTTGACATCTCTATTGAAAATGAATACCAAGAGGTATTCCAAAGATATCCATAAATTTTGAAGGATTGGATAACTGTAAGTGATGAAGATAACACATAGATATCTTCCTCTTTATACCACCATTGTATGAAAATTCTATAAAATCTTGGAAAAATTTTCATTATCAATTAAAATCGTGGACAGAAGTACACATACCTAGAAACCGTGATTTTACTATTATTATATGGATCCTAATTGATTATGAAATTTGAAGGTTAAATTTATCTCACTTTTATCATTATAGTTTCCCTCCAAATTATTGATGTATGCAAGCAATATCCCTATAATTTATGATTATAGGAGGATCCTAAACCAATGGCCTAAATCCTATTTTAGGAAATTTTTTTAAAAGAATACCAAGTTTTAAAGAAATCCCTAAAAGTAAAGGCACATGTTCCCAATCAAATCTACTTTGGGCCAAAGTGAGAAAGGATAAGAATTTTCATGGAAAGTCTCTGGAATATAGATGCATGCCAAATCTACAGACTTAACATCAATTAAGATACAAATTGGAAATTGTCGGCGAATATATATAATTTACCACATGGAAAAAATAGATTGCACTAGTGAAGTCATCACTAAAATACAAATACTTATGTATTATTATTGGCGATTGGCCTAAGCATGGGACCAAATTTTTGTAAATTGTAGGAGACATGGTCACCCCAATAGTGCAAAAAAAAGTCAAATTTGGGGTCCCTAATGAGTGAGATTAGCCAATTGGAGAATATTAGCCAATAAAGTTATCCTTGCTACTCTGACCTTATCAATCCCCTTGAAATTCATCTCAAGGATATCGCATGCTACTTTTTAGTAATTTGTTGTTGAAATCTTGGGAAAGATTGTCTCTATCATTATTTCCTCAACCAAACTTAATTATTTTGCATCCTTTCTCCTTGACTCCTTCAACTAAGTCTTTTGTGGGTTTGTGAGGGCATCATATAGTGTTGGGACGATAACATTATTAAACCCATTAATCACAAACTCCCATAAGTCATTAGCTACCATTATGGTTTCCATCTTCTTTGCCCATGTATCATAATTTTTTCCATTGAAGGACAACAACTTTTTCCATATCTTTCTTGCATATCCTTCTGGTATATATACCCAGAAAAAAATGCCCTAACTCACTTTGGATGTAGGGACTCAACGCTTTGATACCATGTAAAGAATTCAACTTCACAACTTCAAATTTTGCTCGACAAATAAGGAATGCCAAGTGACAAGTTTTGTTTAGCACAAGAGGGTGCCGACTAATAGGTAGATGGTGCTGAGTGACTTGGCCCACGAACAATTCGAGTAAGCTTGGAAGAAGGGGCAATTCAGCAAAATAGGATGTTGAGTGAGCTCAATCACTGAAGGGAAGGTGGACCTCGACACAGTGGTTTTCGAGTGAGCTTAGTCAACAAGGAGAAGGTGGAGCTCGAAAAGCTTAACACTCAACCAATCACCGTGAACTAAGTGGACCCAGTTGATGAAGGAATTGAGTGAACTTGGTAAGGACTACAAATAGAAGCACGATAGACTTGGTAGAAATAATTAGTCTTATACTAACTGAGTGAGTTGTCTACAAACTTTCTATCTGAACATTTCCACCATTAACATAGAGAGAGGACAACTATGAAGCTTGCAAGTATGAACTTCTCAAATACTCAACATGCAATAATGAATAGAATGGAGACAACAATGAGCCAAGTATGCCTTCTTGCTTTCTATTCAACTAGGTTATAAACTATTACAAAATCTGGGAGCATTTGGCTTCAACCAGAAAACTATACAATACTTCAAATTGATAAAACTTAAACTTACAACACTAAGGTTTGCATGCAATAATGCCTAGAGAAACCACTACTTCTTAGGACAAACCAAAATGAACTTACAGAATGATAGAGAGATTCAAACACGTGTTGTTGTAGACACAAGAACTAAACCTTCCTTCTATCCTCAATCGTGTTCTAAATATTCTTCCTTTGCTTTGATTTGTTGATCTTCTTCCTTCTCTACTCTATGGTCTGCACTTCTCCTCTATCTAATTCCTTCTTACTTATTAGATGAAATGAGATTCATTCCTTTTGTCTCACACCAAATTGTTTCTCTCTAATTTTTTGATTTGAACTCACGTACCTGCATTTATTGTTTCTGAGTGTTGCATGTTGAACATCATAGTTGGTAGGTGGGTGTTTGGCTAGAGGGGAAACCATTCAATATGAGTATGCCTCTTGTCGAGTGGTGCCGCATGATATTCTCAAGGGTTAGTGCTAATTTTTTCTTTACATCTCATATGAAGCACATGGAATAAATTTGCACAATCACAAAAAATCTTATGAATGATGAAGAAACATAATGAATATCAACATTAACATGTGTAATAGGTTTTTTTGGGAGAGCTCAAATAGCTGAAGTCCAATTGATCTAGTAGATAGTAGATAAATGCAAAAATTCGAAGGCATTTTATCAAAGTGAACTAGGGTTGTCCAAAATCTAGTCTTGGGCAAGTATTATGCATAGAGTCCCAAGATTTTTCAAGTGTCGTTCTTCCATAAGAGTTCAAGTGAACTAGCAAGTGACTGTACAACATGATTGTGCCCTAATATTTAATGATTCAAATACATGTCAAATGAAAAATAGATGTTATAAAGATGGATATTATTGTTGCCAACAAATAAAAGGATGATGTCAAAAAATATTTCAATGGAACTATGATAGAAACATCATATTTTATTTGAAATCCCAAATAAGATTCAATACAAGGTGGTTGGAGAGGAAGTATGTGTTCTAATTAGTACTGGAATGGTTGAAAAATGGAAATAGCCTAGAGCACACTCACAAATGACTTCCATTGGGAGTTAATTAATGAGAATTTTTTCTACTCAATGATGAATGTTAGGGAAATTTGGGTTTGGAGATTGATTCATGGTCAAAGATTGGAACTATGATGTTTTTTCCAGAACTATGTACCAATGATGTAATTTAAGAAGCGAACTCCAAATTTTTTTGGGGCCCATCAACCATTGGAAAATAAATGACTAATAGAAACATGATGGCTATTGTTTGTGGAAGAATATTTAAAAACTTGGAAAATTTAATTCAATATTCTCAGTCTAAATTATGTGAAAATGTTGTGAAAGAATCAACGGTTCTCCCTACTAAAATATTTGCAATTATAGTGGATAAATTTTTGACAAATGATTGCCAACATTTGTAAGTAGCAGTTCACTTGTTGGTTGATTGCTCAAGCAATAGAAATGTTTCCTTTTGCAACATATGAAAACTTGCATTGGTTCTGAAAGAACTAATGCATCAAAGGAATTTCTCTATTTTAGTATTTATGGAAATGATTTGGAGAAGTGTTATATGGTGATTCTGGCCCAATGGATAGGCATTGAAGTGTCCTAGAGGTTCTGAAGTTCATTACATCCTATCACACATTGCAACCCCTAGATAGAGCCAATGTTACCAAAGCAATTTTCCATCTACATATGAGGTGAAGCAGAGTTATTAAATTATATCTTTTGTATAAATTAATTCTTTTGAGAATTAATTTTGATTGTAATGTGAAAATATGATTTCACACAATATATAAAATGTAGTGAAATGTAATATGAAAAGTCATTGAAGAGAGATGTGAGTGAGTGAGGTGAAAAGGAGTTATGATTGTTACAAACTACTTGGTTGGGAGTTCTTTAAAAAGGGGAAAAATCTTATTGTCAAAGTGGGGCAGAGAACTTCTACAAAGGGGAAACTCTCCAAATACATAGGAACTTTCCATATATTATGTTTTCATATTATGCGTAATAGTTTTTAGGTTGGTACTTTCCCAAAAACAATAAATAATGCATTTGTTCGTATGTCCAAATCTCTCTCTGAATTATGATGGCTAATTTATCGTATCTTAAATTGGTAGCTCCTTTATGCATTTGTGTGAGTTGTGTAATTGATGCAAAGACAAGCATTCATCTCTTGGTATTTTGACCCGGATGCACTAGGATAGTTCATATTTTTGTATGTTAGGGTCTACTATCCAATCTTTTTCACTATTGCATGTTGTACTCAAACCCCCTTGCAGATAGTTGTCTTTTATAGGAATCTCATTTGGTGCTCATATATATATATATATATATATATATATATATATATATATCTTTTGGGTTTCCGTTATTCATCCTATTTAGCTTCATGTTCTATCCTTTTGTACTTTCAGGTAAAAAGCACTACAAGAACTCAAATATTGATATCATACGAGAGAATTGCCCCTCTCAAATGTAGAGGAAGGTTGTATATTGAAAAGACCTATCCAATTGTTGAGATATATTGGGCATAAAATTTCTAAAATTTTGAAGTGACAAATGTGTTTACCAATTCTCCTCTTCATCTTTTCCTATTTTCCAAAACCATCCTACCAACTGTTGGCGGGGGCCTATGTTGTCATTCAACCCTTGTTGGTTTAGCTTTGTTTGTAATTAGTTTTTTTTGGTTCTCATTAGTTAGAGTTAGAAATGTGTTAATTTTAGTTTTTGTAACATATCCTAATATACACTATTATTTGTTACTATATGCAAGTAGAAAAGATAGCATAATTTTATCTTACTATGTAGGATGATTTCTCATTAACTATTAGGTAAAATATTTTAGATCACAATAAATTTTTAAACCAAATTTAATAATTAAAATAGTAATGGTTATAAATATCTAACTACATTTTTGTGTTTATGCCTTTGTTATTTTCATTAATAAGTAGTATCATTTTAAAATAATAATACTTAGAATGATCACAACATAAGATATTATGTAGGTATATAGATTATTTTAGCAAAAAGACAAGTATATTTAAATTTTAATATTTTTCAATTCTAAAGTGAAAACTATATATTTTGTTTTATGTATTGGTTTTTAAAATTAGGTTATGTATAATTGTGTGCCAAATGGAAAGAGTTAAAGTTTTAGATCAATCAAATATATGTTTAAATTATTTAGTTTTTAATTTGTAAAAAAATATTACTATAATAGTAAATCTTTTTCAATTATTGAATATATTTTACTTTCAACTTAACCAAATGTTGGGCATCAACAAAGTGAAACAAAGGGTGATCATTATCATTATATATGGGCTTTATATAAGGTAGATCTGAAGCAGCTTGCCTTATGTTCTATATTTAAGCTGAAAATTTTAGTTCCAAAATTTAAAGAATCCCTCCCTCAAAAATAGACTATCTGCTTCCTCAAAAATAGCTTAAGCTGCTCTCATAGAATCCCTCCCTTAGTTTGACATAACCCTTCTACCCTTAAAATGTTTTTGGCACGATATTTGTTTTAAAAGCGAGGATATCATCCTTATCATCATTTTACAATAAGCAGTTGGGGATGATTGTTGCACTTTGATTAGCTCTGCGAATGCTCTCAAAAACCTTCCCATTAAATATGTTCAACGTTTTTTTTTCATTTTTTAATATTGCTGGCAGAAAAACATTCCTATAATTTCTATCCTATTTTGTAAGTTTTTCTCAATAAAAACTTAAAACAAAAATTGTTTCTATATGGATCAAGCAAAATTCCTGAATATTCTGCAATTCAGTTCTTTGGTCCGCATGCATTCTGCAAACAAAGTCTGTCATAAACAGGAGATTGATTTTGAGGCAATTGACCATGTCGGGGCAAGCCGCGATTATGACTATGATCAGCATTCAGAAAGCTCTGTTGATGCTTCTGTTGTTAGGTGAGGGATGATGAATCTATGGATGTCTTTGGCTAAATATGAATCTATGTCAAGTAGAAAGTGAGTTGAATAGTTTGTTAGATGAAAGAGAGAACTTGTTACAAAAAAAGTTTTTAAAACCTGGAATTCTGGGCATGTTTTCCAGGGGATGACATTTATTTTTGGGCTCTCGTTCACATGGATTATCTGCACTTCAAATTTTGGTATGCATGTCAACCAAGGTAGTTGCAATAATGACATCTGATAAATAATTGTAACATTACACTTTATGCATATTCATACTTTGTTCCTTAACCAGGCATGGCTAGGGTGGACCTGATCAGTTTATCGTAAACCTGTTACACAGGTAATTCTGATTTCTTTACTTTTTGTTGTGTTTAATCTTTAGATTGCTAGTTATGTTTTCAAGCTTGAAATCAATATTGATAATTTTAGAACTAAAGTTGATGTCTGGTAATGTATTTTTCTCTTGCCTTAATGGCAATAGTGCATTGTTTAGTTAAGATTGTAAACATGGGCGAGGCTTGAATATGCACTATCATCACACCACAACCTCTCACTATATATTTATTGCTTCAGTCAGAGATTTGAACTGAATTTTTCTTACACCAAACTCCTTTTGACCTGTGATCCTCAATTGGAAATATAGCTACTTATTTCAATTATGCTACATGCCCCTAGATTTGATATCTTCATCGTGAAACGTGTTAGCTGGTTATATTTTGCAATTGCAATTATAGGCTCTGGGAAGAGACCTACATAATATTCTGATTATGGAACACTCTCTACAAGAACATGAAAAAAAAACTACCCGTATCTTTTTTTGGCTTTAGAAGACATGAAATATGCAACTCTTTTATATTACATTAAAACCACAATAGGACCAATTCTTGTTATCTCAAGGCCATGGGGTAAAGCCCATTCACTCTTATTTAAATTAGACAGTGCAATCCCTTAATGGCCAACCATTATCATTACTTTTCAAAAAATGACAGTAGGTCAATAGGACAGTAGGATGAGCAAAATCATCAACCAATTTTCCCATACAAGTTGTTTTGTTTTTCCTTAGGCTAGATAAATGTTGGCAGAGGTCATGGAGTACCTTTAACAACGTGTGGTTTACTCTTAGACCACACTTTATAGATCTGTAAAGGTGTAAGCATATGCCTTGTTCTAATGCGGCTCATACTTGCTAAATCATTACATTTTTCTTGTCTCATTATCTGCTGGAATTATGAGAAGTCTAAATGCACTGGGGGTATTCAATCATAGTTCACACTCTCACACAAATTTTACTTGTTCTTTCCTGATATCTAGTTTCCGCTCATGGGTTAAAGTAGTTAGTTACGAGATTTGCTTGTACTTATTACCTTTAATTTTTTTACATTATTTTTTTTGTGGCTCTTATAATTTAGGTTGAGTGCTATTTTGGTAGTCTTTTGCAGTAGAGGATATTAAGGATGAGACAATTGATGAATGCACTGGAAGTTTTTTAAGTGCACAACCTTCCAAAGCTAAATATAACATTTTGGCTTAAGGGTGGTAAAGATGATTACTATGAATCTATGAATCTATGCATTCACAAAGCTCCGTTGGATAAGGGTGGTAAAGATGATTACTATGATCTTGATGTCGAGCCATTCGTTTATGTTCAAATTGCAGAAAGCTTACTGGACGACAATGATGTTAAGGTGAGGGCTCAGGAATTCTTGCAACTTTTTGTGAAAGATAAAGATATAAAAGTAAACAAGATGATGATCATGAGGTTGATGTTGAAGCATCTAACAATAAACTGGCAAGCAATTGTCATGATTATGGTTAAAGTTGGGTAAAACTATTTCAGGTAAATGCATTTGCGTCTCAGTTTTGCAGTCAGATAGAACCGATGGCCTTCTGGAAGTGCCATTATGTGAAATCAATTTTGTTGTCTTCAACACAAGGTGAAAGAAGAAAATAGTTGTAATTTGCTAAGCTTTGAGGTTGAGCCTGTTTTTGAACTAAGCGCTAATGATTCCATAGAACAGTTTGTTGTATATGAGAATAATTCTGATCAACCTGAAGAAACTCAACTTTCCACTAAATCAAGGAACCGAATGCAGCAGTCCTACAGAACCTGACTGCACTCAAGGTGTAACATTATCTATAGAAAATGAATATCTCGAAGATGTTGTGGAAGAAGAATAATGCTGTAAATCAGGAAGCTCGGAGGGTTTATCTGTTTCTCACTTTGATCACACAGAGCTGCGAGTTGGCTGTAATGACGATTCTGATCCGATTAAAGGATCTGAACCACGCTTCTTTATTCAGGTAAATGTTTTTGGACCTGAATGCAACATTTTAACAAAACCTTATGTTCTACCACAAGCAACTTTATCTGAAGCAAATTCATCCCTAAATCCTAAAGGTGAAGTCAAAGATCATTATAGGTGCCTTTCATGAAGCTCTTAGTGTGCTTCTGATTTTGATGATATTGATTTTAATCTCACAGAACACTCTGCTACCTACCAGGACATGGTCAAAGGGAGGACACCGAACACTGCTCTGTTTTGATAAATTCTCTTGGAACACACTACAACAGTCAGAAAGGTTCTGATGGTATGCCTATGTGTCATTCTCTCAAGTTCTATTTCTCTAATACTATAGGTCTTCCACAAAAGCATTCCATCATATGCATTTGTCTTCAATGGATCTCTAACTTATTCTTAAAGATGTTGACCCATAAGAGTATCTTCTTAAACCTTTTCTTTTCAAATTTAAAATTTCTGGTTTCTAGAAGGATTATCAGTTGTGTCTTCCATCTAAGTTTAAAAGGTCTGTTTTGCTATGTTTGAATATCTCATTGCCGTATTTATTCCTACTTCAAGGTCTCCTTTCCTTTTAGAACGCTTTAGAACTGTTGGTTGGCGATTCCATTTCTTTATTGAAATGATCATTATCAGATATCCTTGATGTGATTTATGCCAAGTAGTGACAGCAATTAATATTGCTCATATATGTGATAATTCTCAGTTGGCTGCCATATATTCTTCCCACAAAATTTTAGTCCATATTATATTGCTTCTTGCTCTATCCTTACTTTGAAAGGTATACTATTCTGTATAATCTTTAATCTAAAACCTATATGGAAAACACTCATTTAGACTTCTACACTCATTTAGACTAAAATCTATATCTAAGGAGTCTCTCTAAAATATAAATTATCTCTGAATTTGCTCTGCAATAAATGCATTGTCTTGATTGGCATCCCACTGATTTTCCATCTCCTTCCACTCTTCACAAGTGTCTTGCCTTGAATTTTTCATCGATGTTGCAATCTATCTTCTTCCTTCTTCTCTCAAATTTATATGATTTTTTCAAAACATTGCAGAATTCACAACTTAAGATGAAAGGTCAAGAAAGGTTATAGAATCTAACACCAAAGTGTACCGAAGAATCAGAGTGATTTCTACTGTCTACCTCCTAAACTTTTCAAATGTATTTATCAATTATTCTAAAATTCTTCATGGAGATGCAGAAATCTTCTCCTCTGAGATGTTTGTGAAAACTTATGAAGTTAAAGATTTTGTTAAAAAACATGCAGTCCTTGAACGGAACTTGACATCTCAACTTCTGAGAGTATGCAATGACATTTTTCAATTCTCATCGATAAACCATTAAAATTTTATAAAAGAAAAACAAAACATACTCAAACATATATTACATAGTATGTCTATGAAAGTAGAACGGGTTCTATTTAGAAATGTGCTGCCTCCTACAATACTAGGAAACAGAATTTTGTACTTCTTTCTAATAATGAATCAGAGAGAGTGATTCAAATTTTTAATTTAAAAAAACACTAACCCAAGATCTTACACAAGCTTAATGAAGAATACATGGGCTGTAAAAGATTAATAACTACTAGTGACATATAACTTTTGTTAACCTCACTTTACACTAGATACCATACTACACACAAACAGCTACTTGGATTTATAAATTAATAAAAATTTTACTATGCACTCCCGAGATCACAAGGAATTTGTCTTTTCAAGGGTTTTCTTGATTGCCAACAACTTGGGCTGCTGAAAACCAGATCAGCCCAATCTAGGTTGACAAAATGATTAGATCCCTTCCCTCATGATATTCAAGAGAAAGAACTTATTTGCTCGATATGAAAATAAAAACTCAAAATAATAAACACATAAAGATATTGACATACTTATTAGTATTTTATCAACTATAATCAGCCCTGTGCAGGCTAAATGTTCACAATTAGGTTGCTAGAAACAGTTCTTGGGAGAGAACATCTCAACCTCCCTTAAAATCTTAGTTTCACACTTGGAGAGCGGTTCTACCTTACTTGACCTGAAAGGGGAGAGTCTTTTTAAAGAAGAGAGTTTTTTCACTATGTTCATGAAAGCATAATCCAGCATCCACTCGTGTGTTCTTCTTTCCTCAGTCATCTGATGCCTCAAACCAGCCTTTCCAGCTTCAGAATTTTGATTATCAAGAGGACAGACACGCCTCTGCCTAAATTTTTGTGGGCTGTCAACCTCTGTATTACTACTGCATTGCACACTAGAAGTGCCAACCTGAATATGACAATTTTGATTGCCATCTCCAGGGCAAGAAGAATTAAAAAAATCACATATGCTGCTATCAAGCGCAGTAGTTTCATTACCTTGTCTGCCATCAGCACCTTGATCATCTTCCCACTCAACAAATTGTTTTATATGACCATCTGCATTGACTTTGGAAGCCATTTCAGCCCCAACACTTCCTGAAACGTAGTCATGGTTTTCTACTGCCTCATCTTTGGGGCATAAATTTACTTGAGAGAATGATACAATAGATGTACCATCCTCAGAATCTCTCTGACTGCTACGATCAGTTCCAAGAGCATTTATCAAAACAGAGCATTGTTGTTCAGTGTGCTCACTTTGATCATTATACATGTCCTGGCAGCTAGCAGATTGCTCTATGAGATCATAAGCACTAACGTCAGAAACAGAGCCTGCTGAAATGCACCTATCTGGTTCTTTGTCTTCAACTTTAAGGGATGGCATTGCTTCAGACCTAGCATGCCCTGTTTTAGCACAATGCACCCTGGCAGGCAATGGTGTAATGTTATTTTGAGTCCTTCTATAAGCCAAAAGCTGCTTCACAGAGGGGGTCTTCACACAATGAGAAACATTCAATATCTTGCTACACAAATCAATCTTTGGGGTTTTCGATTTCAACAACCCGGGAGCCCTAGAGAGCTTCGAAGCATCAATTTTTAGGGCCGTTTTCTCAAGGGACTTGGAGGGCTTCGACCCATTGATTTGCACAAGATTTTTCTGGCTCGTTCTACACCCCAACAAAGAACTCTTCCTACCAGAATCTGGAGATACAAGTCCTAAGGAAGAGTTTCTACACTTTGTAAAATGAGGAGGAAACTGAGTTAAGGGTTTGAATTTTTCTCGAGCGCGGATGGATGAATTGGCGGTGGGCCACTGGTAATGGGGCACCATTACCTTGCCTGCCTCTAAGCCATTCTTTTCTTTAACAATGGGGCTCATTTTTTCAACTTTACTAGAAAGCCTTCTCTGAGGTATGGAATCCATCAAAGCCTCTGCTTCAAAGTTTTGATTATTGTTATAATACCTCTACACAGGCGTGGAAAGCATCCAAGTTTAAACTTTTGTAATGGCGGGAAATTATTTAAAAGAGAATGGGGCTCTGGAATTAGAAATAGGAAATTGGAAGGGAGAATGGGTGCGAAAATGCGCTTTCCATTTCAGTAAGACCGAAGATTTGAATGAACATTTGTTCACTGCCATTTTCTGTTTAAATTTGTTGACAGCAGATTTTTACGGAGGCAGTGTTTCTCAAATTTTCCTTTGCCCTTCCTATTTTCATCATTCATTCTTCTCGGCACTTCTCTATTTCCGCTGCAGAGACAGAATATGAAAAGCGCGGCAAATTTAAATTATTCATCAACAGTGTCTGCCATACGAAATTTGAGCTTGTCCGAGAGACTTGGAAATGAATTTTGGTGTGGAAATGAAGTTTGGAAAATATTTATTTTTCTTAGCTTGTCTATCCACTTGCTTTTTCCCGATGCTTAGATTGAGATTTATCAACTCTTATTTGGACCACCACTATTAATGTATTAATAGTTTAATTATATAATAAAAAATAATGGACAATAATTGTTAAGTCTATTTTTTTATTAATTTTTAAATTTATCAATTTAAATGTCATGTACCTTTCATACATTGATTATGTTGGAATAGTTCTTGTAAATCAAATAACTGACTTTTTAAAATAATTTGTGTGTTTAATAAATGTCTTGAATGATTATTTATATGTATCTTAATAAATGCATATTGTTGATTTTAACATTATGTTGTATAAATTATCTAGGTATTTTATTATTGTAAATTAACAACTAGATAATTGAAAAGTTTTAATTATTAGTCCATGTTATATTAATTTATGTTAATAGTTTTCGAGTGACCTTACAATTAATCCATGTTATATTATTTATTTAACTTATTTTATTCAAATTTTTAGCTATTTAATGATTGGGGTTTTTTTTGTTTTAAATAGCATTCTTTTTATATTTGCTCATTGAAAAGTTAGGAAAAAATACTCTCAACATGGCGTTCTCTTTTTATTTAGTGTGTTAGATTTGTGCTTTGACAATTTACAAGCCTAGGTTACATGTCCATAAAGGCTCTCAAGTGGCATTCTATTCTTATTCAATGTATTAGGTTTGTACTTTGGTAGTTTACAGTCATAGATTACATGTTCATCTCACACCTTGTGTTTTAATTCCTTTACCCAAAACATATATGGCTTAATTTTTTTGTCACTAAAGCTAGACATGGCAACCTGGTGCAAATAAATAAATTTGTGAATGGACCAGTTTGTTTGAATTTATTTATGGCATAACAACTACTCCTGTTATTCAAGCAAAAACTTGGTAAGCCTATTTTATTTATTATTGAAATACATTGACGAGCATGCTCACTTCAATCATGAGACATGGAAGGAATACGTTGGTAGGCTACTTAGGAAGGAATACATTGGTAGGCTACTTATTCTTCTCTTCTCCTGAGTCCCCTGTTACGATCTAGATGAATAATTTATTTCCAGTGAGTGTGAATTGATTTAAAACATATTGCTAGCAACAAAATTAGTTGATAACTAGGAGATATTTTCCACAGCAAGTCAAATTATGATATTGCTATCAAGATTTAATTATGTAGCTTTTTAGTCAAACTCATTGACTCATTTTCATGAGTAGTGGTTCACGAAACCCATCTCTCATGAGAATGAATGGAACACATAACACTTATTGGGACTATGAGCATCACCTAGACCCAATGAGTGTTATGTGTTCCATTCATTCTCATGAGAGATGGGTTCCATGAATCACTACTCATGAAAATGAGTCAACAAGTTTGATTAAAAAACTACATCGTTAAATTGTGAAAGCAACATCATTAAAAAAATAGTGTTTTTGGTTGTAGCTAGAAAGTTAGAAACTGAAGACATGCAGAGTGGATTTCTAACAACAAAGTTTACAAAACTTTAGTTAGCTTTGACACTTCCATTTTTTTAATTCTTAGTCTTTGTTACATTTGGTTGTCCTTTAGTTAGTCTGTACATTTTTTACTTGCTGCTTCTAATAGTTGTGATTAAGTATCTATTATTTTTGTATATGTACGCAACATCTTGAATTGAATAACACAAAAAGAGTTTTGCAATTTTATTCTGGATTCTCTCTATTGTTCACACAACATGTATAAAGCCTTTTAAATTTCTTTGATTTTTGAGCTATTGTTGAGTACAATTATGTAAGTATCTTCTTCAAACTTTTATTTGATATCAGAGCCAAATATTCTCTACCTCCAATCCTAAATTAGCCTTCTATTGATGATTTTGTATCCCTTCTGAGAAAATAAAGATCAAGAAGCTTAATTTAGATATAGCCCCTCATGAAGTTGCAATTGTTCAGCCCATCATGGTAATGAATTCTTATGTGGAACGTACATGAGAAAATGTGTATTCATAAGAATTTAGAATGAAGCACTCAAAATGATAGTAAATTTGATGATAAAGAAACTTTTAATAACAACTATCAAATAAACCCTTCAAGAATGTCTCATCTGTCCCTAACTAAAATAGCTAAAATTGCTCTCAAACTTAGCATCTTAGTGACCGTCCTAGAATGGGAATCAAGTTATGATGAAGATCTAACAATGATGCTTGAAGATTTCAAAAAGCTACATCAAAGCTAGATGCATGAGTGATTTAACAAGCTACAAACTTGAAATGCTTCTAAACACGATCCTATAAATGCTCTAGAATTGCCTAAAGTTATGATGTTTAAATGAATGCTCTTATTTTCCTATATTTTCAATGCATAAAAACTTGGATACTTTACTCTCAAAATGCCTATATCTCTAATGCATAAAAACTTAGATCCTTTACTCTCAAAATGCCTTCTATTTATAGATTTTTCAAGGGGTTGAGGTAGAGTTTAGATTTTACCATAGTTTCAAGAGGGTAAAGTTAAATGAATAAGATAATAATTTCCATGAGATCTTTTGATTTAAAAATTAATATTTGAAATTCCATTTTTTAATACAAGACTCCTTCTTCAAGTATGAACTTCCATTTTTAAATATAAGCCTCCATGTTCGAATATAAGCCAATTTGGATATATATATATATATATATATATATATATATATATATATATATATATATATATATATATATATATATATATATATATATATATATATATATATATATATATATATATATATATATATATATATATATATATATATATATATATATAGTTTTATGAGGATAGAACTCATTTTATTCTCTTCAAAATTGATTTTCATGTCTAATATTTAAATGGGTTCAAATATTTAGATTTTTTAATGGGTTTTTTATTTCGATTGATTTTTATTATTTGTTTTAAATTTTGATTGATTTTTTTATTTTTTATTTCTGATGACAAATTTAGGGTGTCTACATGGACCTTGCATCTGAACCTCATAACTATCGAAAAGATGAAGGAAAAATCTTTTGGAAGAAGCCATGGAATAAGAGCACAACTCCGTCATAGCAACCAAAATATGACCTTACTTGTGATCACAAGCTTATCAAATGTAACTTGGTATATAGGACAAAGAAAGAAGTAGATGGACATGAGAAAATAAAATAGCCATAGGCTCGTAAAAAGTTTAGAGCATTAACTATGATGAGAATTTTTCTCCAATGGCAAAAATTGACTACATTTAGCCAAGGGTAGTGCAAAGGGCTTGTTGAAATGTTGAAAGTCGGAATGAAGATTGCATGCAAAATAACCCCTTATATTCCACCGCTATTGCATTTGTATGATCCTATAAAATAATTTTTAAAAAAAAAAATTTGCATAATTTATTATTCTAATATTGTATTTAATATCTTTCTTTCCTTTTTAATTTAAGAAAAGTTGGTGCAAATTAAATTTTTTTTGTAGTTGTAGAAATATTTTATAGAAAGCAGAAGTTCCAAGTTGGTTTGTGTGATTTGGCAAATCATCAATTAAAATGATTTTGTAGAACACAAGTGCATGTAAAAAGCTCTTTTTTTCCAAGTAAGCTACGTGGATTTGTAGAAACCAAAGCAAGGGGTTTTTCTTTTCTCTCTTTTAATTGTACATGCAAAATTGTAAAAGGGAAAGGGAAAGGGGGTTTTATATTCCACGACACTATGCCATAGCTTTTGGGTTTACATATGGTGACAGTGATATGGGAGAGGGAATGCCAGAGAGAGAGAGAGAGAGAGGGGGGGAATGAGAATGTATATAAGAGAGATAGAGTAGGGGATGGGAGAGAGTGAGAGTTTGAGAGAGAGTAGGGGGTGGCAGAGAGGTCTCGTACGAGATGGGGGTGAGAGAGAGAGAGAGAGAGAGTTAGAGAGAGAGAGTAGGGGATGGGAGAGAGTGTGAGAGAGAGTAGGGGATGGAAGAGAGAGAGTGAGAGTAGGGGATGGGAGAGAGAAAGTAGAGAGGGAGAGAGAGTACTTAAGAGAGAGAGATAGTAGGCAGTGAAAGAAGGAGTGGGAGAGGGAGAGAGGGGGGGATGGGAGTGTGTGTGACAAATCTAGAGAGTAGGGGATGGGAGAGGAAAGAGAGGGGGGGAGGATGGGAAATGTGTGTGTCTATGAAAGAGAGCGAGAAGGGGATGGGAGAGGGGAGAAAGAGAGTAGGGGATGGGGGAGAGAAAGTAGGCGGTGAGAGAGGGAATGGGAGAGGGAGAGAGAGGGGGAATGAGAATGTGTGTAAGAGAGACAGAGTAGGGGATGGGAGAGAGTGTGAGAGTGTGAGAGAGATTAGGTGGTGGTAGAGAGATCTTGTACAAGATGGGGGAGAGAGAGTGAGATTAGGGGATAGGAGAGGGTGAGAGAGAGTAGGGGATGGGAGAGAGAGAGAGAGAGTGAGAATAAGGGATGGGAGAGAAGAGAGAGTAGAGAGGGAGAGAGAGATAGTAGGTAGTAGGAGAGAGAGTGGGAGAGGGAGAGGGAGAGAGATAGGGGGGATGGGAGTGTGTGTGACAGATGTAGGGAGAGAAGAGAGTGGGGGGATAAGAGTGTGTGTGTCTGTGAAAGAGAGAACGTGGGAGATGGGAGAGAATGTGAGAGTGTGGAGAGAGTAGGGGGTGGTAGAGAGAGAGCACGGGATGGGAGAAACCAAGTGAAAGGATGGGAGAGAGTGAGAGAGAGTGGGGGTGGCAAAGAGAGAGTACACGATGGGAGAGACAAAGTCAAAGGATGGGAGAGAGTGAGAGAGAGAGAGTAGGGGGTGGAAGAGAGAGAGTACAGGATGGGAGAGACAGAGTGAAAGAATGGGAGAGAGTGTGAGAGAGAGTAGGGGATGGGAGAGAGTGTGAGAGAGACTTGAGAATGGGAGATAGAGAGTGAGAGTAGGGGATGGGAGAGAGAGAGTGGAGAGGGAGAGAGAGAGAACTTAAGAGAGAGAGATAGTAGGTGGTGGGAGAGGGAGTGGGAGAGGAGGAGAGAGAGGGATGGGAGTGTGTGTGAGAGATCTAGAGAGTAAGGGATGGGAGAGGGGAGAGAGAGAGGGGGATGGGAGTGTGTATCTACAAAAGAGAGAGTTTAGGCAATGGGAGAGGGGAGAGAGAGAGAGAGAGAGAGAGAGTAGCAGATGGGAGAGAGAGAGAGTAGGTGGTGAGATAGGGAGAGAGGGGCAGATGGGAGTGTGAAGAGAGAGTAGGGGATGGGAAAGAGTAGGAGGTGGCAAAGAGAGAGAATGGGATGGGAGAGAGTGTGTGAGAGAGAGAGTAGGGGATGGGAGAGAATGTGAGAGAGAGTAGGGAGAGGGAGATAGAGAGAGGGGGATGGGAGTGTGTGTGGAAAATCTAAAGAGTAGGGGATGGTAGCGAAGAGAGAGGGGGGATGGGAGTGTGTGTGTGTGTGTGTGTGTATCTATGAAAGAGAGAGAGTAGGGGATGGGAGAGAGTGTGAGAGTGTGAGAGAGAGTATGGGATGGGAGAGATAGAGTGAAAGGATGGGAAAGAGTGTGAGAGAGAGTAGGAGGTGGCAGAGAGAGTATGGGATGAGAGAGACAAAGTGAAAGGATGAGAGAGAGTAGGGGATGGGAGAGAGTGTGAGAGAGAGTTGGGGATTGGTAGAGAGAGAGTAAGAGTAGGGGATGGGGGAGAGAGAGAGATAGAGAGTAGAGAGCGAGGGAGAGAACTTGAGAGAGAGATAGTAGGCAGTGGGAGAGGGAGTGGGAGAGGGGGAGAGAGGGGGGGGATGGGAGCGTGTGTGAGAGATCTAGAGAGTAGGAGATGGGAGAGGAGAGAGAGGGGGGGATGGGAGAGGGTATCTCTTAAAAAGAGAGTTTAGGGGATGGGAGAGGGGGAAGAGAGAGAGAGTAGCAGATGTGAGAGTGTGAGAGAGAGTAGGGGATGAGAGAGAGTAGGGGGATGGGGGAGAGAGAGATAGAAGGAAGTGGGAGAGGGAGGATGGGAGTGTGTGTGAGAGATCTAAAGAGTAGGGGATGGGAGAGGAGAGAGGGTGAGAGTAGGCCATGGGAGAGGGAGAGCAAGAGAGAGAGTAAAGGATGGGAGAGGGGAGAGAGAGTAGGAAGAGAGAGAGAGAGTAGGGTGGATGGAGAGTGATGTGTTTTCACATAGTACATATGCACTATAGTGTGTACACGCTTTATATTGTGTACCCACACCTAAAAATGGTCAAAAAGAAACTTTGGGACCCATTTCATCCATTCTCTACTTTTTGTCTGTTGTGCACTCTATTATTCTGATAGAAATCATGGGTTTCAACATAGAAAACACTATTTCAACACATTTGGAAGCTAGCAAACACCAAATTCAATTATTGGATATGCGATTTGAAGACTTTTTGAATATTCCTTGTATAGAAAAGGTTAGTGAAATCTATTTTAAATATTGTTTGTTGATATATAGATAAAAAATTTAATTATAATTTGACATGGTGTTTAATATATAGTGAATTCATTGAAATTTGTATGTTTGAATGAAATGTTATTTCGAAATGGTTTGAAATTTGACAAGTCATTTGATATATATTGTGTATTCATTCAAATAATTATAAGTAATTCACATGTTTGAATAATTTGACATGTATAAATCATCATCATGCCAAGGAAGAAACCAAAAACTCAAACAAATGAAGATAGGGAGAGAGATTTGGCAATTAAAAGAGATAAAATGAAATTACTACGTGAGAAAATAAAATTGCAAAGAAATAATGAATAATTGACTTTCGAAGAGGATCAAGGACCACCAGTACAAAGAATCAAAGAGGAAGAATTGGAAAGACAAAGAGAACGAATGAGACTGTTACGCTCAAGAACATAATTGAATTGTGAAGCTACACCATCTTCCAATGTTGGAGTTATATCATCCGCTACACCATCTTCCAATGTTAAAGTCATATCGTCCTCTCATGTTGAAGAGACACAGATTTGTAGATCCAACAATATAACACTCCATCATGTCATGTTGAAGGCACAACATTAACCCATCAAGTAGGTGATATTCCATCTTTTGCATCTTATTGCCAAGGCACATCATCTTCGGTTCAAGGTACGCAATACACTCAACCTTATGTTGATGTTCAAAATGTTGAGAGAATTGAAGAGATTATAACACCTTCTAGAATTTTTTTTAGAAGACCAAAATATTTGATTAATATTGATAGTAATATTTTGAAATGAATGCCTGACAAAATTAGCAAGCATACTTGTCAAAGAAAAGTTAATCGTATGTGGAGATTATTTTTTGATGAATTAAATATTATAGGTCAATGCCAATTATTTGTTGAAAAGATGAGGAATTTGAAATTTAGGCCTATCATGAAGATTCTTTGGCTAAGAATGATGGACAATTCAAATGAAAAAAACATTGTAAAGAATCTAATGAGTGCTTATGACAAAGTGGGTTCTAAATCATGCACCAAAGATAGTAATATCACAAGACTAGTACTTACATCGAAAATAGGAAGAAGCCAAATGAAAAAATCTTGACTCATGAGAAAGACAAGCAAAATATTAAAATTTGGTAGAGGTACTCTAAGGAGAGCCATGCTAAGATGTGAGGGATTGGAAGATCCAATAAAAAATGAGTTATGGACATTTAACAGTAGACTACCACGAAAGGATAAAGAAATTAGTGAAGCCTTGAAATCATTGATTTAAGATTTTTGGAAAAATAATACACGTGTTTCCCCTAATCAAAGAGATGTTGTAAGAAGGAGGATTGGTAGCCAAAATCGCAACCCACATGCAAAACATTTTTTGGACTCAACTCAGACACAATTTTTTGCAAAGTTTATTGGTATGTATCCTCAAATTCGAATAAGTCAAAGATTTTTTGAGATGGGTAAACCTTTTTATGTGAAGATAAATCACACACGCACAACTTGTTTTTGTAGGATATATATTGAATTTTCTAACCATTTTGATGTTTTCAGGCATATATGCATATTTTTGCATTCTCAATTTGTTTTGCAGGATTGTGACATAAATGAGCCACTAAGATCTTCAAGGGAATTCATATCCAAATAGGGGACGACCAACAATTTTAAAAGACATCATGCTTGGATGGTACATGCTTATTTTGTAGTTCTTTGCAACTTTTATCAACTTGTCAACATATGGATAGTACACATGCAATTGAAAATGAAATAGTAGATTACGAAAAATTTAAGACAATGACATATGCTCTAAAAGATGGAAAACATGGTAAAAGATGTGATTTAGTCATTGAAAAGATTCCAGTGTATGAGTTCATGAAGATATTTTGTGAAAAAATGATTTATGAGTATGCAAGGCATACCCATAGAGCTCGATGGCTAGATTTGCAATTCAAGTTGTACAAGGATACGTTTCCACTGGATACCATTGTTTCGGTTGTAGATTTCACAGAGAACTACACACTACAACCACAAAATGAGGTGCAAGCAAAGTATTATACTTCTCAACAGGTTTCCATATTTGTTCACATAACATTCATGTATTCACCTACAAGTATAGAGGATGACAGGAAGATTTTGAGGGAGTACCATTTTTACATCAGCGATGATCGATCACATTCTACAGAGTTTGTACATGGTTATTTTCAACTATTTTATGGAGATTTGGCTAACAGGGGCATAACACATCGTCAACACATTATTTGGTCAGACAATTGCGCATCTTAATTCAAGAATGCACAGATGTTCTATTGGTTGAGTAGGATGCACAGGTTGTGTAGAATTCAATATATGTGGAATTTCACAAAGGTCGGTCATGGAAAGGGAGAGCACGATGGTGCAGGCACATGCATCAAAAGAGCCCTAGCTCGTGAATAACCAAAGTACAAAGCTGGAGCAATATTGATAGATGCAAAATCTATTGTCCAATGGTGTAATGCTACAATGGGTCCAGGTAAGGAAGGTGAGTCTACGGTTCATATTTTTTTTGGTTGATAGATAATACTAACATTGCACCATATCAGGATTGTTGCACACTAATAGAATGTAGTGAGTTACACTCTTTTAGAAGCTCTGATGCAGGTTCATGGAGTATCCAGACATGAAAAATGGCATGCTATTGTCCATCATATGTAGAAAAAAATTGGGATGATTGTGAGTCAACTGAATGGGTGGACAAATGGGATATATGAGTTTTGGATCCAATTGTCCCCACAAGCACTAGAAATGGTAGAGATGGATTCGTCTATTGACTTTGACCACTTGTTAGATCTAGTGCAACCTGGTAATATATATATATATTTATTTATTTATTTATTTATTTATATATCTTTGTAATTTCAATATGTAACTTTATAACTTTTACCTAAGTATTTTCTGAATTGATGACCTTATTTTTTACATTTGTCACTGGAGCCCATGTTTTTGCTGTTATTGCACCTGAAGACAATGAAGAAGGGACAAATTATTATTTGTGTCATTGTGTTCAAGCTAAAAAAAAATTGGATCACTCAATTATAGATGGTGAAGGTTTAGAGTACCATGTCAGTGCGGTGGTTGTAACCGGCACATGGCTTGGATGATATTCTATGAAGATACCTAATTTGTGGTTATTTGAGGATTGGCAAATAGAGAGGAAGATTCTTCATTATTCAAACCTTGTTGTCGCATAAAATGTCCACTTTATAAAATATGGTGGAAAACCACACAATAAGAATCTTTGGAATATTTGAAATTGTATATATTTGAAATTCAATGAGAGAGCCATACTTTGTATATATTTGAAATTGTGCACATCTCACTACATACAACTCAGTCAGAAAGGAAGGAAAATTGGGTAAATTTTAGAAGACAATTTGTTTTCCTCTTCCAAGTGCTAGACATGCAAATAGTTTTTGTGTATAAGGATTTGTTTACTAGACACATATATTTCTTTATAATGCTCTATTTATCTAATATTATTGGCTTGCCTCCAAATCCTATAAGAATCTCTCTCCAATTTTTTTTAAGATAGAACAATATTTTTCATATTTTCTTATTGTGAGGATATTTTTCTTTCATTGCATGTTCTCTTGGATGATAGGAGGGAGAGAATAAAAATAAGTAGATTTCCAAACAGCCAGCCACCCTTCTTCATGTAATTTATTCATTTAAGGTAAAAGTCCCATTACCTTTGTTCCTAGTTTCATACTTTTGGCACAACCTATGTTATCACATGATATAATACTTTGTTTGGCTTTGGTATTTGATTAAAAGTTATTATTCTAGTTGGACCTTTGTATGTTTGAATTTGGGATTTTTTAGTGTTGAGAAAACCATAGTATGTATCTTTAAACACCAAACTTGTTAAAGTTGGATGTAATCAATAAATTCAACATTAAATGTATACCATAAAACTAGCATCAACCATTCTTAACTGTGGAAAATTAAAACTTTTTGAAGAATTCAAAGATAGTGTTCACACTCAATTCTTTGATACTTTTCTTTTCCATTGAGTCCACCAAATTTTAGTCTTTTTCCTCTATATTAGAATGGAATCATGTCACTTATAATAGTGAACTCTATTTAATATATTTTTGTAAACTTTATGAGAGGAGGGAGAGAAGAAAACAAGCACATTTTGAAACAAGCAACTAGCCTTCTTCATGTAATTTATTCGTTTCAGGTAAAAGTCCCAATTCCTTTGTTCCTAGTTTCATACTTCTGGCACAACCTACATTATGACATGTTATAATACTTTGTTTGGCTTTGGTACTTGGTTAAAATCCATTATTCTAGTTGGACCTTCGTATGTTTAAATTTGAGATTTTTTCAATGTTGAGAAAACCATATTATGTATCTTTAAACACCAAATTTGTTAAAGTCTGATGTAATCAATAAATTCAACATTAAATGAATACCATAAAACTAGCACTAACCATTCTTAATGGTGGAAAATTAAATTTTTTTGAAGAATGCAAAGATAGTGTTCACATTCAAATCTTTGATACTTTTCTTTTCCATTGAGTCCACCGAATTTGAATCTTCTTCCTCTATATTAGAATTTAATCTTATCTTAGATTTTTTATTGTGCTAATTCTTCATTTGCAGGTCACCAAAGAAGAGGACTAATAAAGTTGAAGCGCTAGTGATAAAGGGTGAGACACCAAAATCATCTGTGAAATGGTATTATCAATTCACACCTTCAATATTTATTAGTGCTTTTTGTTCAAGTACCATTTTGTGTTAATCATCTTATGCCTGGAATTGTAGAGGATCACAATCATCAAAAAGTAAGAAGGAAAATAGGTCTCGATCTGATGATAGGTTTGTAACATTTTAAGAATTAATTTTGTGGATTTTTACCCCATGTTGTACATGATAGGTTTGTTCAAGTGACATATGATGAGGTTGTTTGTACAACATAATGATTGAGTTGAAGTGATTTATGAAGTACAGGGCTATTTAATATAGCTATTTAAATCATGGATATTTGATGGCCATTTCTGATGCAAGGGCATCTAGGAGGGCAACTGAACAAAGGAGGACTCTAAGGACTAAGGAGGATAAAATAAAATAAAAAGAAGTCAAGTGGAATGTCTTGAAGCCTATAATGACCTTATGTAATGATGAATACAAAAATTTATGTAAAGGTCCTGATAAAGGTCTAAGGACCAAAATACAATGTAATAGATGATAAGTGCAATGTAATGGGTGGGGTAGTTTTCATAGTTAAATGCATTCAATAAATCCATTTGATCCTTCATAGGTCAATGGAATAGGTGAGGAGATTAGAACATTCATAAAATGCATAGTTTGAAATTTAAATTTTGAATTCAAACAGTTATATGGGCGTTTTGGAGGGAATTAGCTTTTAGATTGTTTTCAGGCTTAGCTAAGCCTCCATCTGTTTAAAATTGGTTGGGATAGGTAGAGAGAGTCTATTAAATGACCGAGACATCCTTGGTACAAGCAAAAAGGAAGAAACTAATGGCTGGCCTGGTACGAATTGTCTCAGAAATTTGCATGTAAAAGCTTGGTTTTTTACAGCAATTTGAAGGATTCTTGGGTTTCTTTGCATATCTTTGGATTTGGAATGCATTGTGCAATATTCTCAAACATATCTTGATGTTCTAAACTAGGTTTTGAATCCAAATTAGTAAGTTTATTGTTCAATTTCATAGACTATTGGTTGTAGCATACAATTTATTAGCAATTTTGAAGTTCTTTTCAAATAATCATGTTCATTCCATGGAATGTTTGATTGTTTCTTCATGGAATGACATTATTATAACTTGTAACATGTTTTCTAACACTAATATGCTCATCTAACTTGAGGATTTTGGTGGCCACCAAGCAAAATTTCATGAAAATAAGGGGTAATTGTAGGGTACAGACCTACAACAGAGGATTTTCCTTAAGGAGGGCATATTTTTAGTTTTGATTCATGTTATTGATGTTGAAAAAATAGTGTTTGCACCTTTAACTGATAAGAGAAGTGCTGACACATGTGAGATTGGTAAAACCCTAGGTATAAGGCTTTCGAGAGGGAAAATTAGGGCTTTTGGGGTTAAGGAAACCTTAAGTTGAAATTGAGTGTGGAATCCTCCACTTAGAGGAATTTTAAGAGCCTATGCAAAATTTGGAAACTAGATCTTAAGTCTTCCTATCAGTTGCTTTGTAAATGCATCATTCTTACATTATTGAAAACAAGGGCATTGTGAAGGATCAGTGATATTGTCCAAAGGAAGTGTATCTCATTTTTAGATATGTTTTGTGAAAGGATAAAGGGTATCTATAAAATGCATTTTTTCAAGGATTCTTTTGAAAAAAACCAAAGTTATCTACCTATTTGTCTTGCTACTATTACAAAATTATAAATTTGCATTGACAACATTTTGGCATGTTGTGCATTTTGGCTTGAAAGGTATTGAAACTCAAAGGAATTTATTGGAACATTCTAAATAGGTCAAAAAAAACTCATTGAAGCCTTAGAACCTCCTAGAGTTGACCATTTGTAGGATTTGACCATTAGGACCTAGAAGGGTCACTTGGCACATTGTTACAACTTTGCTCATTTTGGGTTGTTTAAGGGTTCATCATCCTTTCCTCTACATAAATTTCCCTCTATTTTTTATTCCTTTTTCACAACACTATTTCTAACATGGTGTTAGTTGTTCAAGATCATGAATGATCACAATATCTGTGACAAGTTTTTAGTTGTGAATTGACAAGTTTTTGATCTTCCTTGCTACATGACTATCCCATTACATTAATATGGTAATTTGAGACCTTATTAAACACAAAATATTTTAAAAAACTCATTACTACCCTTTGAACCCCTTACATGACTCCATCAAGCCCATTTTGGCTTATATTGCCAATGTTGGCAATTTTACAAAATATTGCACTTTTTAGTGCCTTTTTACATCTTTTAGAGGCTTTGTTAGCCTTATTACATTATTCAAGACCTTTAAAGATCTTTTCTATCCACCCCTAACCTAGGATCAATCCAAATCCATTCCTAGTGACCCCTAGGTACCTTCTAGGCTCAATAATGCCATTAAGGATTACATTAAAGATTTCATTACAATATGATCAATCTATGATCAAAACAAGATCACATGTCCATGATTAAACTCATTACAAGTTTTAATGACCTTAGAAGGCCATTTGTCTTCCAATCCACCTAAGGATCCATCAATGTCCCAACCACTCATCTTGCCTCCTACTTGTGACCTTGGTGCTGTTGCACTAGTGTTGGCCAACAATTGGAAAATTTATGTTATTGATTGAGCTACTAGATCTTGTCATTTTCATTTTTTTCCTTGAGCAAATTATTACACTTAGCATCGCTACTATCTTTCAAAAGTTTGTCCTTATCCTTATAAATATTGGATTTCAGTGTAGTTTCAATATTTGGTAGCTTATTACCAAGAGTAGTCATCTCATAGAAAAAAAGTCTTCCAGCCTAAGCTTCTCTTGAAACTTGTTTTATAGTTCTTATTTTCTTGATGTTTCCTATGGAATGGATCTATTATAATGTAATGGGCACCCCTGGATGTCCCAAAAAACTAAACCAAATTGCTGAAAGGAATTATGTCAAACAGTTTGCATTCAACTTCTTATTTCTCCGTTTAATGTTTTAAACCCCTTATAATTCCGGAAATCAAACATTTATTGTTTGTTGTGTTTCGTGCATGGAATTGGTATCATACAACATAAACAAGAAAGCAACTACAATGATATGCAAAGTGGAAATGAACTGCTGGTAACAAAATGTTATTTTCAGAATTCATAAAATCAAATACATAGCAGATTTATCAACTCACTAATTACTTCAGCAATATTGTCATAATACTCCAGCCCATGCTTACGAACTTGCTGCTACAATACTTTGTCCTCCAATCAGTCCACTACCTTCATAATACCATTCCCTCCAAGCGGCATAAGCGTCAGACAAGTAGTGAAGAAGATATGAGCAAAATATCAAATCTGCCTGTAGCCGGAAATGCAACTAAACTGCCTGATAATGAAGCCAATAAGAAAGAATTCCAAAGGCCAAACCCCAAGGGAATGACATCTAGAATGTTACAAGAGAGGATAGACGTCCTCAAATGCCAAAAACAAAGCTGCAACTCACACACCAATTTCTTCTCATATTCAACCTGTCTAATGAAGCCACAAATGCTTCCTTTTATTCTATTCCCACGGGTCCCCTCAACTCTTATGGGCAATGTGGGATAAAAGATGTGTAATATAAAACATATATTAAAATACCCCTTATGTCTCCCTTGGGTACACATCACCATAAAATAAATATTAAAGTAACACTTTAATATTTTACAATTAAATTAGACGTTACTTTAATAAAACTTTAGGCATTAAAATGTATTAGCAATCAGACTCCAAATAATGCGAGTGATAGCTCATCGGAAAGCTCTCACCGAGGAGTATCAAATCCAATCACAAAAATTGACTTGCACTGTGTCCTGCCGACTTACTAAAAATAGTAAGTATGCCTGAAACTAAGTAAATCAACTTCGTTTTGGCCCAAACTGGAAATGACTAGGCCAAAACACTCCAAGGTCCCATTAAACCCTTCGTTAGCCCTCGGGACCATGTAGAACAAGGATAACGCGCACACACTTGGTCAACTGCTAAAATGGGGACATTACAGTCCGCCCCCCTTGAAATTGCTTGTCCTCAAGCAATCTCAGTCCAGCCTGCTGAATAACCTGCTCACTCTCCCATGTAGAATCTTCCTCCGGCAGGTCTTTCCATTTGACCAAATACTCCTTCACTATCCTGTTTCTAAGCTTCCTCTCTCTGGTATCCACAATAGCCTTAGGTACTAACACAAGCTTCCCCTCCTCATCCAAAGGGGGTAAATCTGCAGAAGGCACTACACTCTGACCAATGGCTTTCTTAAGCCTAGACACATGAAACACATTGTGCACTCGATTGCCCTCTGGAAGCTCAAGCTCATAGGCGACTTTGCCCACTTTGCGAATCACCCTGTAGGGACCATCAAATCTAGGTTTCAACTTTTCAGCTCCGCTCTTCTTGAGCGATGACTATCTATATGGTTGTAGCCTCAAGTAAACCATATCCCCTACCTCGAAGCTACGCTCTATTCGGTGCTGATCAACATACAATTTTTGTTGATTCTGGGCCTGTTGTATATTCTCTTTGAGCACTTTCAGGATGTCCTGACTATCCTGCAATAAGTTTTTGGCTTTGGGCACTCTACTGTCCCCCAAAACTAAATCCATGAAGCTAGGTGCTTCATAACCATAGAGTGCCATGAAAGGAGTCATCTTGATGGACATATGATAAGTGGTGTTATAACAATACTCTCCCATATGCAACCATCTGATCCAAGCCTTTTGTTGTGTAGTTACATAGTTCCTCAAATATCCTTCCGCCCATTTATTCACAATCTCTGTTTGCCCATCTGTTTGCGGATGATAACTAGTGCTAGGTGTAAGATCTGTACCACACAACCTAAACAACTCTTGCCAAAAAACACTCATAAACTTACTATCCCGGTCGCTGACAATGAATCTGGGCAGCCCATGTAACCTGAATATCTCTTTAAAGAAAAGATCTGCCACCTGTGCTGCTGTGTAAGTGGACAGAATAGCAAAGAAGTGAGCAAACTTCGTCAAGCGGTCCATCACCACATAGATGCAATCCCTTCCCTGCACTCGTGGTAAACCAGTGATGAAGTCCATCGAAATACTTTCCCATTTCCTATCAAGAATGGGCAAGGGCTGTAATAAACCTGCAGGAAATGTGTGTTCTCCCTTATTCTGTTGACAAACCATACACTCCCTGACATACCTCTGAACATCATCCTTGAGCCCTTTCCATGAAAACTGCTCTCAGATCTGCCTGTAGGTCTTGAAGACCCCTGGATGTCCTGCTGTGGGTGCATCATGAAATGCCTTCAATATCGCCTCTCTCAAATGTGATGACGGAATCAAATAAACCCTGTCCTGAACTCTGATCAATCCATCTATCACCTCATAGCGATCATCCTGTATGGTACCTGAAATCAATCCAGAAGCCCAAGCATCTCCGACATACTCTGCTATAATCCGATCTCTCCAATCTCCTGAAATCTCTGCCAGAGCACATAAGTGAGGTCTCCGAGATAAGGCATCAGCCACCATATTTTTCTTACCTTTGACAAACTCTATGTCAAAGTCATAAGCCTGCAATTTAGTCACCCATTTTTGTTGCCGGTCATTAAGATCACGCTGGCTCATGAAGTATTTAATACTGTTGTGATCAGTCTTGATCACAAAACGTCCACCTACCAAATATGATCGAAATTTGGCCAATGCATGCATTATGGCCAACATCTCCCGGTCATAGACAGAATAACTTTTCTCAACTCCTCGGAGCTTCCTACTCTCAAATGCAATGGGATGCTTCTCCTGCATCAATACTGCTCCAATCCCATCACCTGATGCATCACAATGAAGCTCAAAAGGCTTTGTGAAATCCGATAGAGCTAGAACTGGACATGAAGACATTACCTGCTTGAAATGCTCAAAACACCTCTGTGTTGCCCCTGTCCACATGAAGGCTCCTTTCCTGGTAAGATCTGTCAAGGGTGTAGCAATCTGTGAGAATCCCTTAACAAACCTTCTATAAAAACCACATAAACCAAACAATCACTTAAGTTGTGTAAGGTTTGTGGGAGTAGGCCACTCTACAATAGCTCTAATCTTTTTGGGATCAACCCGAACGCCATCTGCACTAATGATATGCCCCAGGTAAAGGAGCTCAGTCATGCCAAACTCACATTTAGATTCCTTGGCATACAATGACTCTCTCTCCAGAATAGATAACACCTCCTCCAGATGATGTAAGTGCTCCTCCCAGGTCTTACTGAAGACCAAGATGTCATCAAAGAAGATCAAGACAAATCTCCTTAGCTGCTTCCTGAATACCTGGTTCATACAACTTTGAAATGTAGCAGGTGCATTGGTTAGACCAAATGGCATAACCATGAACTCAAAGTGGCCATAGTGACATCGGAAGGCTGTTTTCTCAATGTCCTTTGCTCTCATCCTGATCTGATCGTATCCGGATCGCAAATCAATTTTGGTGAAGAAGCATGCCCCATGCAACTCATCAATCAGCTCATCAATCCTAGGAATGGGATACTTGTTTTTAATTGTTTTCTTATTCAGTGCCCTGTAATCGATGCACATGCGCATTGTCCCATCCTTCTTCTTTACCAATACTACTGCTGAAGCAAAAGGGCTCTTACTGGGCCTGATATGCCCCATCTCCAACAAATCCTTAATCGCCTTCTCTATCTCATCCTTGTGTTTCTTAGGATGACGATAGGGAGTAATCATAACTGGTTTGGCTCCCTCCTCGAGCTCAATAACATGTTCCATCCCTCTGTCGGGAGGAACCCCATGAGGAATATCGCTAAATACTTTAGCGTGTCTATCAAGTATCTTCTGGACATCTAGTGGATGACTCTTTTCTTGTGGCTCTGGTGAAGTTGGCATAATGTGGCACTCTGCCGCCCACTCTATGTCATCATGACGAAAAAGTCTCTGCATTCTCCTCAAGGACACTATTCTACAACCTCCATCTGAAAGCCCTCTAAGTACCACAGTTCTCCCCTCATTCTGGAATCTCATCTCCAATTTCGCTAGATTGAGTGTGAACTCAACTAGTGAAGCCATCCATGTCATGCCGAGGATGACATCATAATCTCCCATGTCCACAACATAGAACTCATCTTCCAACTCGTAGCCATCTCCAAACCTGATGCGAAGATTAGATATCTTCCGAGTGCATAATAACTTATCACCGTTAGCCACCATGACTCTAAACCCATCATGCTCCTCTGTCTGTAACCCTCTCCTGGCTACCAATTGTGCATCTATGAAGTTATGTGTAGCCCCAGTGTCAATAAGAGATATCACTTTCTGCCCCTAGATAGTACCCCTGACCTTAAATGTGATTGCCTTTTGGGCCCCTGTCAAGCGTGCCAACGATCTATCATCCTTAGGAATGTTGCTCTCCTCTATAGTGTTACCCTCATCTGAATCGGAGTGCTGATCCTCCCCTTCTGACTCTGACTCTTCTGCTGAAAAATACTCCATTTGATTTGCCTTAGCCTTGAGAGAACATTTATGAGATAAGTCCCAAGGCTCTCTACAATGGAAGCACAGCTTCTTCTTTCGAAGTTCATTCAAGGTTTCATTGTCTAGTCCTTTTGATCCTTCTTTGGGTTTGCTATACTCTTTCTGAAATGATTTTTTGTCTTTGTCCTTGTGGTAGGAAGAATCTGTTGAATGGTTTTTTCCTTTGTATACCGAAGGGGCTAAATCTCGTGCCTTTTTAGTTGCTTCAGCTAACGTGAGTGGATCATGTCCCTTCACCCAACCTCGTAATGGATCAGCAAGACCATCACAAAATAACACCACCAATCTCCTCAGAGAGATATCAGTAACAAGTACAGACAAGTGCTGAAACTCGGCAATGTAAGCATCCACAGAACTTGACTGTTTTAACTGTGCTAGCTCCTTGAAATGTAACTCGGGATCCTTAGTGTCAAATCTCCCAATCAATGTTTCGGTGAATTCCTCATAGGATGTAATCTGATTATGCCCCAAAGTCACCATGCCATGATGCCACCATTCATGTGCAACGCCATCCAAGTGCATAGCCGCATACTTGATAGACTCCTCCTCAGGCATAGGATTAAGCTGCAAGTATGTATCTACCTTCTGCACCCAAGCTCGTGCAGTCATCTTCCCTGAAGCATCATAATAAGGTAAAGAAAGTTTTCCAAATTTCTTCCTCAGCTCAAAGTTTTGATTCCTCCCTCCTGCTTTAGGCATGTGTCTCATCCTCAAGTCCATATAATCTCTAAGAGAAATATCCGCCTGAAACTCTGGTCCACTAGCCTCCCAGTCCCTCCTGAACTGATCCTGTAACTCGGTAATCTGCGGTTCGTTTACTGGATGAACCAGATCTCTAGGTGGAAAAGTGGGTAGAAGAGGTCTCAAGCTCACAGTCTGTGCTGGGCGTGCAACGTGTCTAAAGTTATCAGCCTCATTCCCATTGTTGCCATGTCCATTATTACCATTAATGTTATTCTCAGGACCATTGTTGTTGCCTTGGCCTTCATGGTTATTGTTTCCCTCGTTGTTATTGTTTCTGTTGTTGGCATCACCTAGATTAATATTGACACCCATCTGTCTAGCCATGAGCTGCAACATCATGTCCATTCGACTATTCTGCTCCTGCTGCATACGCTGCCCCTGCTCTAATGTATCCAGTAACTGTCGGAACAGTACCTCCCCTTGATCTGGACCAGCATTTCTGCCTCCGCCTAATCCTGTATTCCTGTCATCTCGATCATCCATATTATTGTCCTGATCACAGAATATCTCCTCTGTGTCTGTATGGTTGAATTCAATGTCCCCCTGCACGGATGTACTAGACTGTTTGCTTTGCAAGTCTAAAATCCGATTTTGTCTTGCTCTGGTATCGCGGAAATTATAAGACCCCTGTCGCATGCTCAAACATAAATGCTTAGCCTGTGTTTTTTTTTACTTACTTTTCCCTCTATCTGGCTGTTCCAAATTCCCTATAAGACCTCCACAGGATGGCAGGACTTATAGCTCTGATACCACTGTAATGGGCACCCCTGGATGTCCCAAAAAACTAAACCAAATTGCTGAAAGGAATTATGTCAAACAGTTTGCATTCAACTTCTTATTTCTCCGTTTAATGTTTTAAACCCCTTATAATTCTGGAAATCAAACGTTTATTGTTTGTTGTGTTTCGTGCATGGAATTGGTATCATACAACATAAACAAGAAAGCAACTACAATGATATGCAAAGTGGAAATGAACTGCTGGTAACAAAATGTTATTTTCAGAATTCATAAAATCAAATACATAGCAGATTTATCAACTCACTAATTACTTCAGCAATATTGTCATAATACTCCAGCCCATGCTTACAAACTTGCTGCTACAATACTTTGTCCTCCAATCAGTCCACTACCTTCATAATACCATTCCCTCCAAGCGGCATAAGCGTCAGACAAGTAGTGAAGAAGATATGAGCAAAATATCAAATCTGCCTGTAGCCGGAAATGCAACTAAACTGCCTGATAATGAAGCCAATAAGAAAGAATTCCAAAGGCCAAACCCCAAGGGAATGACGTCTAGAATGTTACAAGAGAGGATAGACGTCCTCAAATGCCAAAAACAAAGCTGCAACTCACACACCAATTTCTTCTCATATTCAACCTGTCTAATGAAGCCACAAATGCTTCCTTTTATTCTATTCCCACGGGTCCCCTCAACTCTTATGGGCAATGTGGGATAAAAGATGTGTAATATAAAACATATATTAAAATACCCCTTATGTCTCCCTTGGGTACACATCACCATAAAATAAATATAAAGTAACACTTTAATATTTTACAATTAAATTAGACGTTACTTTAATAAAACTTTAGGCATTAAAATGTATTAGCAATCAGACTCCGAATAATGCGAGTGATAGCTCATCGGAAAGCTCTCACCGAGGAGTATCGAATCCAATCACCAAAATTGACTTGCACTATGTCCTGCCGACTTACTAAAAATAGTAAGTATGCCTGAAACTAAGTAAATCAACTTCGTTTTGGCCCAAACTGGAAATGACTAGGCCAAAACACTCCAAGGTCCCATTAAACCCTTTGTTAGCCCTCGGGACCATGTAGAACAAGGCTAACGCGCACACACTTGGTCAACTGCTAAAATGGGGACATTACATATAACATGTTTCAAATGATACTAACCGATTTGAGTGTAGGAAGGAACATTTAAGGGCCGATCACCATGACTAATAGTGGGAAAAAGAGAGGAAAATGTTGCAATAATCTTTACAAAGGAGTGATATCTTGTTTTTAGATATGTTATACAAATTTTGAAAAGGGTATTTGAAACAAGTTTTAATATACTTGGTGTTTTGTAAAGTTTGTGAGATAAGTCCAAAAAATAGTGTTTGCTGACATAATAGAGAGAGCAGCCTAGTCAAGGGGGGTAACTTGGTTTGTGCATGAACCTGAGTTTTGGGGTTATAAAATCTGTTGAAAGATGTCCATTTAAGTCTGTTAGAACACTTTGTGAGGTTGAAATAGATAGTTGAAGGTATATTCCAAATTTGTGCATTTGAGTGCCTTCAAGAAGCCTAGTGAACCTTGTGCACCATTCAACTTTGTGAATTTATTATTGAAGTTTTTTTGTCTTGTGAAAGTGAGTCAAGCCTTGAGTGATCTTGTGGAGTATAGAGGGTTTGGATGGTAGCTTGAGTCGCTTGGTCAATTTATCCTTGTATCTTTTATCAGCTACACACTTTGATCATCCAATAGAAAATATTTATACCTTCTAAATGTCATTTCCTCCATGAGCTTAACATCACATATGAGTATAACTCTTCTAGTGTTTGGAAGAAAATTCCTATATTCCTTTGAGGTTTTACTATACCAAACAAAGTACACCATATCTATAGTCAGATCTTACTTAGTACATGTGTATCACTTGGAATATGAAAATATATCAAACTTCCAAATATATTGAAGCGACTACCATCTAGCTTCTTCCCTATGAAATCTTCCTCTAGTGTCATCTTCCCTAGCATCTTGTGTGGAGATTTTTTTTTATGTGTATACTATTGTACTACATGTCACTTCCCATAGGTAACAAGGCATGTCCTACTCATGTAGCATATAACACTTTCTACCTTATATATAGAATGATTCTTTCTCTCAACAACTCCATTCTACTATATATTATAAGGAATATTTCAATCTCTTTTGATTCCTTCCCTAGTATTCCCTTTGTATTAGATCAAGACCAACCTCAAATCTAGTGTCACTCATTAGAAAAGATGCTTTTCCACTTCTTAGAGATTCCAAAAGATCAAACTCCAACTGTGTTCCAGCACCAACTAACACCCACTTTGAGTCACAGACGTAATTGACCAAATTAGGCTAGGTTACAAAGGAAGTATGAGTACTACCAATCCGTACATACCAACCATACCAAAATTTCACCACTACCAATTCGTACAGGCTGTACAAAATTGAAACAACAAAGAAAAAGGCAAAAGAATTTTATTCAATGTTTGCTACTCATTGGTCAAGTTGATCACATATAAGTATGGATATCTAGTATGGTTGGATGGCTTTGTGAATCTTATTTCTGTTGCACTTGGAATGAGGTTCTAATTCACTCTACAACTCAAGATATTCTCATTTTACTAACTGTTGTCCCCATTGTGTGCCATACCTAGGGTTTCATCTATTTTCCCTCATATCTTGAGATTCCACCATGGAAAATTAACAACCCTTGGTGGAATTTGAGTTAGGACAATGTTTTTTATGTTCCTTTTGGTTTTAGGTCAAAAGAATGAGGCTGGAGAGAAAAACTTGATGCCCTAGGCATGCAAGATCCATGTGCATGCTAGAAATTTGTAGCAACATCTTCTATAACTCACTAAAAATAAGGTTATAAATGTCCTTAGGATCATTAGTTTAAATTTTAGTCATTTAGGAGTTAAGATGTCAAAAAATGCAAAAAAATGCAAAAGTTGTCAAAGCAAAATTGTAAAAATGCTGACAACTTTGTAGGAGTTTGGGAATTGCTAAAGGGATGAGCATTTGGAAGTAATTTATTTTACTATTTTTGAACCTTTTCTAAGTCATAGAATTGGAATCAAGTGAAAAATGTAAAAATTGCACTTTTTGTACAAAGTTGCATTGTTGAAAGTTGTAAAAGTTGCTCAAATTTGCAACTTAGTGGAAAAAGGGTTGTGGGATTGAACTGTCTACTCCATTAGCTTCGAGTGGTCAAGTAAACCCTATCCCCAACCTCATCTCATCCCCTTTAGTGCTTGAACATTCTTGGTCATGCCGAATCAAAACGTCCCTAAGGGTCACTAAATGCCATAGGGCTGTGATCCTTGACGAGGCATATCTCAGAGCTTGTGCAAGGTATGGATGCAATTCCAATTCTTATAGGACCGTGTTGTGGATACCTACGATAACCTCTCTCACTTTTTGGAGATCACACTCCGTTTTCATTTTACGACACCATCTTGGGTGATGTTGAAACTTGCAGTATTGGCCAATACAAAGTTGCCAATTGCCAAATCTCTCTCACTTTTCATCATGGTATCGAACTGTCTACTCCGTTAGCTCCAGGTAGTTGGCTAAACCATATTTCCAACCTCATCCTATCCCCTTTAGCACTCGAACTTTCTTGAGCACGCCGAACCAGAATGTCCCTAAGGGTCACTAAATGCCATAGGGTTGCGATCTTTGATAGGGCATATCTCGGAGCTCGTGCGAGGTATGGATGCGATTCTAGTTCCTATAGGACCATGTTGTGGAGATCTAAAATAACCTCTCACTTTTTGGAGATCATACTCCATTTTCATTTACGATGCCATCTCGGGTGATGCTAAAACTTGCAGTGTTGGCCAGTACAAAGTTGCCAACTGCCAAATCTCTCTCACCTCTCATCATGGGATCAAACTGTCTGCTCCGTTAGCTCTAGGTGGTTGGGTGAACCCTATCCCTGACCTTGTCCTATCCCCTTCTGATGCAGAGGAAAGTATGATGAGCCCTTTAAACAACCCAAAATGAGCAAAAGTGTAGAAGTGTTCCAAGAGGCCCTTCTAGGTCTTGACGGGCAAAATCTACAAATAGTCAATTCTAGGAGGTTTCAAGGCATCAATGGTTTTGTTTTGGCATATCTAACATGTTCCAATCAATAACTTTCAGTTTCAATACCTTCTAAGCCAAAATGCTCAATGTACCCAAATGTTGTCAATGCAAGTTTTTCCAATTCTATGATAGCAATAAGATAAATTGATCAATAATTTTAAATTTCCCAAAAGAATCCTTGAAAAAATGGATGTTTTGGATACCCTTTATCCTTTTAAAAAACATATATAAAACTTAGATACCCTTCCTTTGGAAAATATTAGAGATCTGTCATGTTGCCCTTGTTTCCAACAATGTAAGAATGATGCAATTACAAAGCAACTAATAGGAAGACTTAAGATCTGGTTTCCAAATTTTTTATTGTCTCTTAAAATTTCTTTAATTAATAGATTCCACACTCAATTTCAATCTAAGGGTTTCCTAACCCCAAAAGCCCTAGTTCACCCTTTTAGAACCCTTGTTCCTAGGGCTTGGTCAATCCCGCACGTGCCAACACTTTTTTGACCAATTAAAGATGCAAACATCAATGTTTTTTCATCACAATCATGTTCCCAAACTCAAACACTATCCTTATTAAGACAAATCTCTTGCTATAGGTCTATCCCCTCAACTTTAACCCTTGTTTTCACAACTTTCTTGCTTGGTGGACACCAATTCTTTAGATTAAATGCTCATTACAAGGTTAGTAAGCATGGTACATGTTAGAGAAGTGTCTTAGGGAGTATGGTTTTAGTTGTGTGATCATATATATGGTGATTCTTACAAACTAAGTTGATTTTTTGAAGATCCTTTGTGTTATTGAGATATTTTAAATTGGTTTGAGATAGTTTAGCTTTGATTTAAAGTGTTTAAGGCAAGTTTTCTAGAAACAATCTAAGAAAAGGCTTGTTAAGAGCTCATTCCACAAATGAAGCCCTAACTTGTATTTGAACTAGTGGAATTCTCTAAGATTATATAAAATTCAAGTAAGGAGGGTATAATAATAGATTCCTAGAGCTCAGGAAGTGTCTGGATGGAAAAACCATGTTTGCATTAGTCCCTAAGTTCAATAGCTTAGTGTATTTAGGTAGGATTGAGACCAAAAAGATTTAAAAATGTTGAATTAAATTGATGGGTAGTTTAGTGGTAGATTTGAGTTATTTTTGGTTAGTAGAGGTGGTCTGAGGCCATGCACCAATTCATGCACCAATTATCTAGTAATTACTTTGGAAACCAAACCTAGTGTGACCTTATTAGGTCTATGTACTTTACATGGGTTAGGTGCTATAGGAATGGAATTGGGAATCTAGTCTTTTGAGTCTTAAATAAATTCCAAAAGGGTTTCTAAATCTACCCATTGAATAGTTAGATTTCAACCTAAGAGGAATTTAAGTCCAGAAAATCAGAGTAGGAGACCTACAAGGAATTCTATGATAGTCAATATTTTGTACTGTATGACAATTGGAGGGTTAAACCAAGAGTTGATTCTCGATTAGTTCAACATAAGGAAGGTGTCCCAATAGAAACTTGGGGTTGGTGAAGCCACTGGTGAAGAGTTATAGTTATTGGCTTGGAATAGGGCTAGTGTCCCTAAAACAAAAAGGTGCAAGATCTTGATTGGAGAAGTACTCACCTTGGAGGAGTTCACAAATGACCCTATCACTTTGGATAGGCCACAAAAATGATATCCTAAAGGAGTAAGATATTAGGAAGACCACAAGTTTAGTTTGGTAGATTAGGAAGAAGGAAGTGCTTAAACCTCACTTCTTGCTCAACATCTCTGCATTAGTGAGTGGGAGATAAAGAGGATTGATGGCTACATAGATATGGAAAAAATAGAAATATAAAGAGGTGGGGGAATGAGAGAGAGTGAGATACAAGGATATAGAGATATGAAAAAAAATTATATAGAGAGATAGAGATAGAGAAGTAGGGAAATATAATTATAAAGGGAGAAGGAGAGAGGGAGAGAAGGAAAGATGCATAGAGATAGAGGGAAACAAAAGAAGGTGTAGGTAGACATGAAGCTTAAAGGAAATAAAAACATAGTGATAAATGAATAGAGATATAAGAAGAGGATGAATGTGAGATAAAATAGAGAGAGTTAGGGAGACGCAGAGAGACATCTAGATGGTGATATAGATTCATAGAGATCATCATATTAATACTTAGTTTTCTCTAATTCAAAAAATATTGAAGATATCATGCTAGAACTCTCTTATTAATTTTGTAATGACTTCATACTTAATTTTTCTTCTTTAGGTCATCCTTTTTAGGTTTAAGTGTATGTGCATACATTAATGATTATTAGCAATTGTAAAACTTGATCTTCTTCTTATGTAACAATATTTCTATGCTTAGATGAATACACTATTTATTTGATTTAAACTGGTAGCAAATATTATTTTTGTTAAGGGAAGTGTTAGGTATATTTTAGTAATGGATTTCTTTCCAGGGTATTTGATCCTTTTGTGAGTACCTCAAAAGCAAGTCAAGCTATCAAGCAACGCCTCTTAAACTTTGTGAGATTGATCTTGACTAATAAAGTTTATTGCTGATCAATATTGTATCAAAAATTCAAACTAATTAGGTATTGAATTAAACTTGATAAACAAATGATAGAGAAGGAAAACTTTAAACATGAACAAGATCATAAATCATATGATGATGACATATTGCAAATGATTGATTTATGCTTAAACAGTGATAAAGTTTATTGTTAATCAATATTCTATCAAAGTTTTGAACGGATTAGGTATTGAATTTAATGTCATACATAAACATATCTAATTTAATGTCGTACATGCACATACCTAATTTAATGTCATACATGAACATATCTAATTTAATGTCATACATGAACAAATATATAATATAAAATGATAACCAATAATGTCATGTACATTAACAAACACATAATATATTATAATAACCAATAATGTCATATATGAACAAACATATCATATATTAACCAATAATGTCATAAGTCAAATAATGTCATACATCAAATAAAGTCATACATCAAATATAAAATGTCATATACATCAAATGTGTATCGAATATGTCCACTAATGCCTATATATACATGTCTAGATCAACTATATATTTTCCTTCCCACGAGGGGAAGGAAACAAATCTCTCGACGTCTTTTATCATCGTGTGGAGGGAGACAGTGGAGATGATGGGGTCCTCCTAACACACTCACTCGTTGTCTTATTGAGGCTCTTCTCTAACTTGAGAAGATACAAAAAAAGTAGATATGAATCAATATTTATTATACATTGAAATCAAATATATGTACACACAAAATTAATTATTTTCTTACCGCCATCAAATAGTCGCTCTGTAAGTCCACCTCGAAGGCTCATGGATGATCAGGTATGATGAGACCCTACAACAATTCAATCAATATAATCACTTATAAATAACATTAGAAATTTTGATACTAACTATTATAAACAACTGAAACCAAGAAAATTCTTTCATACCTTAGTCAATATCTGTGCTAGCCATAGTTGAGGCCACTCCACGATCGATGGACTGTCAGAGATGAGGAGGAGTATCTGACACCATGAGTTTCATGTCATAAAATACATGTTACATGTAACATGAAACATGAAACAAATATAATCAAATGAATTAAATTAACATGAAACAAATTTACCCATACGTAGCTCATATGATGTCTATGCTCCGAGTCTGTAGTAAAGGTTGATGGTCCAGTAGAGAACTGAAGCACATGCATAATTTTTTTCATCAATCCTTAATGTGATTACTTAATACATATATGTATTAATTTAACTGATTAAATTGATTACCTCTAGACTCATGGAGGGGACAAAAAATAGGGCCAGAGGATCACTGCTAGGCCCGCCAACACTCTAACCCTAAATTTTGAACAATGTCAATAGATGCTAATTAATTAATCATTCACTATACATATGAAATGTGATCAAATTAATAAATTATAATTGTATTTTCCTTGTGTGTCAATGCCAAATGTGTCGTTCAAGAACTGATTAGTGATGAGCTCATCATCTGCACTATCTCCAACATGAGTGCCAAATGTGCATAGGAATCCGCATGAAGTGCACATGTGACCATGATGCGTAGAAGGCTCCCCCTCAACTAATGGGCTCGTGGAATGGATGAGTTTTTGCATCAAAGCATTAATGGTCCATAGAGCACTGGCCTCTACATGTTCCTTCACAACTGAAGGAATAGTCACATGCTCACATTGTGGATTGACCACAGGTGCCTTAACTACATTAGGGTCACAACGTGCTCTTGGCCTCTCAAATAATGACCCCCCACCTCTACCCTGGGAGTATAATATATCAAAATAATTGGGGATCTCCCCAAGGACAAACTCACAATATAATTTCTTCAAAAAATACATGGGGACCTCGTGATTTTTGCAAGGATGGGCATCAAAAACCATCCACCATCTATCCGAAAAATTATTTCTAATAGCATCGTGTATGCACCAATGGATGGGGAATCGTTTAGTACCCTCTTTAACAATATTTTTCTCATTGGGTTTTCTAAATAATTCACATATTCTACCTTTTGGTTTTTCTTTTTTTTAACATCTTCATATGAAAATTTATTTGCATAAAATATTTTTGGTTCATCCCTCTTAACCCGCCAAATATCGAACTGACCACTAACTAAGGATATCTGGGTCTTAATGGATTCGAGGGATGATGCCAATTCAACCCTTATTGGATTGGTTTGTCTAGATTCTTTCAACCGACCAATGAGTCTTTCTAATTTAGTTTTGCCTCTCTCTATTTCATTTATTATATTTTCTTGTGTGCTAGATGAAAGGAGGCATATCGGCAAAGGGGATGGTGAAAAGCCTTGTTTTTTCAACTCGTGTACGCATTGCTATTGGAAGAATATAAAAAAAGTGAGATGAAATAGATGGGTTGTTGGTATGCAGCCCATTTATAAAAAATCACTTTTTTAAAAGCATGTACGAGCTACTCTAAAATAGAAAAAAAAAAAAAGGTTGTCACCTTTTTGGCACCACAACTCGATGCATACACCCATATGGTTGATGGTATTTCTAATGTTGATACTTTCCTCTATTTTTCTCTTTCCCCTCTCTCTTCTCTATAATTTATCTAGGTATGTCCTTCTATTGACTTACCTATCCATAAATATATTTCCATTCCTTATTGAAACCCTATATCACCTATATCTCCCCCTACCTACTGAACATAGAGGGAGCTGAATATATAGTGAAATTTAGAGAGAACACTTTTAGATTGCTTGATAACTTAAGGTATTACCATCAATGCCAGAGAGATGAGATATATGGAGAAGGATAGAGTGAAGTGGGAAAGGGATCATGGAGGAAAGAGAATTTATGGTAGGATGATAGGGTAGATAGGGAGAGAGGTTGGAAAAAAGGAAGAGAGTGAGAGAGGGATGCGAAAGAAGGAGAGAGGGATGGTAAATAGGTGGAGAATAGAAATAGGGTAAGATTAGTATGGAGTTATTTCCCTCACTCTTTCCCCTTCCATCACTCTCCCCCTCTAATCATAACTTAAATTTCTAATCTTAGCCAGAAGGTAAACCTTAACCATGCTATCAAATCTAATCCTATAAAAAATCTAAACAATAATCTCAAACCATAACCCTATCTAACCATTATATAATGTCTAGCTTAATTTAGAATTATTTTTAGTTTTAAATTTTATTCACATTAATGAAGAATGATAAAATTTCTAATCAAGAATGATGGATGGATCTAGTGAAGGAATACCTACTATCTCTAATGAAGAATCAAAAGCTTCTAAAGTGTCTTAAGGGGTTCTCGAACCCCTTAACACACATATATTGAATCTAATAGATAAAAAGAGTTCAAGGGAAAGAGGAAGAGAAGGAAAGTAGAGAAAGAGTGGGAGAGGGGGAAAGAGATGGATAGACCCATGTAGTTTCCTTCTCCATCTAGCCCCTCCCTATTTCTCTCCCTCCATCTAGACTTCCCTCCCAAAAAAAATCACACCTATCCTCCTCTTCTATATCCCATCATTTCTTTATACCCCCCTCACCTTCTCTTTATATATTTTAGGTCTTGAAAATAGATCAAGATATTAGAAATAGATCAAAATTTTATTGTTTGATAATAAAGAAACCAATAGGAACTCATCATGAGAGATATAGAGAAATAGAAAAACATAAATAAGTAGACATGAACATATATATATAAATAGAGAGTGAGATGTGGGAGAGAGGTAGGGAAGAAGGATAGAATGAAAAGGAGAGAGAGTGAGGGAGGTGAAAAGAGATAGGCCCCGCCCCATGTCAAGTTCTCCCCTCCACCTTCATACTGTTGAGATCTAATTGAAAAGATCATTGCTGAGAGAGATTATTGAAAGAGGGAGATTGTTGAAGAAGACTATGTGTTTCAATCATTGTTTTTGTCACTGATGTCAAACCTGCTATTTGCTAGTAAGACAATTGCTTATAAGATTCAAGTACTTTCACTTACTTAATTGATGAAGAGGATTTGATCAATAAGATGTAACAATAGCACCTAGAGGAAAGGTTGAGTTATGATATTGTAATGAAGTACAAGGATCAGTTAAGATAGTGATGACATGATGTATTAATAATCTACTTAAGGCCGGTTACACTTAGAAACTTTAGAAGAACAAGTTACATAAAGTTTATTTGCCAAGCTTGACCGAGTGGATAGTAGGTGCCAAGAAATGTCAGTTGGAGCTAAGTAAAAGCAGATTCTAGTGGATGTTGAGCAAAACAATTGATGTCGAGTAAAGTTTAGTTGATGCCAAGCATTAGTAAACTTTAGTTAATGCTGAGTAATTACACAGTTGATGCCAAGCAACGTAGTATGTGTTGAGCATCAGAAGTGTGATAATGCCAAGGTGCTACATTATTTAAAAGATCAAAGATTCATTGAATCTAAGTCAATCCTATACCTTTATCTACCTCTCTCTCTCTCTATCCTATTCTCTCCACATATTCCTCTATCTCATTTAAAGTGAGATGAAGAAATAGAGAGTTATGTATATTCCATTCCTTATTCCTTCATCATATATTATATTCCTTATTGAAACCTTATATCACCTATCTCTCACCACTAGGTATGTCATTTCTCTTCCACTCTACCATATTTTTCCTAGGTCTCTCACTTTTTTATAATTTTACCTCTCTTCCATTTGGTATTACTATTTATCTCTCTTTATTATTATATCCCTCATCTCCTCCCTCCCTTCCACATTTAGTTTTCTTCCTCCATCATTTCACTCTCCCTCTATATCTCCCCCACAATAGCTACCTCTCTTTATATATTCTCTATGCCAATAGAAGGTACAATCGGTTGATAGAGAAAGTAAAGTGGTAGGGAGATCATGGACAAAGTGAGAAAGGGGGAAGAGAGGGAGAAGGGAAGAGATGGAGAAAGAAAAAGGGGAAATGGATTTTGATAAAAGAGAGAGTATGATAGGATGATGTATGAGAGAGAGAGAAAGTTTGGGAGGAGTGAGGGAGAGGGAGATAGGGGAAGATAAGTGTGGGATGTGTGTGTGCATGTCCATGCGTGCATGTGTGTGTGTGTGTGTGTGTGTGTGTGTGTGTGTGTGTGTGTGTGTGTGTGTGTGTGTGTGTGTGTGCGAGCACGTGCACGCGCATTATGGTTATAGGGCTTTGGGTATATACATGTTTTTCTAATATTCCCAATATTGGTTGAAAGTGCCAAAGAAGAGGAACCACCAAATCACTAGGATATCTAAAATTAAAGGTTAGATATCAGAACATTTATCTTCAAGGAAAAGAGGTATGCATAGCTTGACATTATTTCATTATAAATATGAAGTTCTTGATTAAACTCCAAGACATATTTTTCATCATACCCAAATTTATTTCTCGGTTGGTAATATGTATTTTTTTGTTCATTTGATATTAATGCATATTAAAAGTTGGATATCACAACCTTCCTCTTCAGGTAAAAGAGGTATACGCAACTCAATAAGGTTTGGTTGTAAATATAAATTACTAGTGTGAACTACATCTTATGCCTTCCAAGATACATAAATAATGTTATAATTTTAGATAGCCTAGTCATGTTATATGCCCTTACCCTAAAAAAATCCTCATTCTAATTTCATTCATTATGCTAACCATAATCATAATTTTAATCCCAATCCTTGTGGTAACCCTAATGTATTCAACGATCATTATGAATTATTTTAACCATTATTATATTTTATTTATATTTTTATTTCATTTTTTAGTTATAGAATTTAAACTCAAAAATTTAATACTAACACTAGTTGTTTATGTATCATTATTATAATATTTATAAGATATATTTGTTGAATTATATCATGTAACTAGAAAACTTATTTATATTTTATAAGGGTTAGTTTATTTTAATTAACAATAATTTAATATTTACTTTCATTCACATAATAACCTCTTTTTTTTTATCTTGAATGTATCTTCACAATTTTCTTATAATTATTTTTAATTTAATAATAATTTATTTTTATAAAAGATTATATGATATGTAGTTTTTGGGTCAATGAGTTTGACTCAAAAAGTACACTCTTAAATCCTCATAGCAATATCACAATTATATGATAAAGTCTTATATAAATAATATAATATTCATAGAAATAACAAGGGCTCTGCAAGAGCTAGAGTCCCTGCCTTTTGGTGAAAAAATAGATGATTGTTTTAGTGATTGATTTGTCAAATTTTGTATTAATCATATATATATATATATATATATATATATATATAACTTCGTAAATATGTAATTAGAACATAATGTACAAATATATAGTATGGATAAGATCCAATGCATTTCTTGCAAACAATTTTATGGCAAAAAAATTAATATTAGTTATTGTAAATAAATTTATTGTAAGATAGAGAATAATAAAATAACTGTATATACTTATTTCAATATATATTCATAGTTGATGTTTTAGAGAAAATATATCTGAATACACCAATTTGTCCCTCCAAATATCACATGTAACAATTAGTCTAAATATTTGAAAGCAAGAAAAAGATTAATAAGATAGCAGAAAGAAATTATGAAATTTACTAAAAGATGGGCCAAACACTAGAATATTCACTGTGAAAACAAAGCCCTATCTTTAAAAAATATTTCCTTTAAAAAGAGATGTCAAAGAATATGTACCTGGCTAAGGAGGAGAATAGATACGTGGCCAAGGAGGAGCTTCACATTGAATGGTAGCACAAACTGAAAGTTAGTAACTACAAATATAAAAAATGCCCAGAACATAGAAAATTACGGAAAGAAGAAGAATGAAGATGTATAGAGTCTTCCATACAATGACAAAAACTATGTACTATTAATTTCATAATGAGAGTAGACATCCTCTCCTAAAGTATAATGTTGAACACCATTTTTATCCAAGGAGTACATAACACACCACTCTAACTTGGGGTTTTCATTACTTGAAGAATATGAACTCTGTATAACTCTATTTTGATGCATTATTGAGAATGGAATACCTACAATAAATACAAACCCTTTATAAAAATATATAAGGCTGTTGCAATACAATACAAATCCAATATTGATATGATATGAACCAAAAAAAACCCAAATAATATAAAAGACAAGAAAGTCATAAGGCAGAATGAGCCATAGAATATAATGGAAAAAATGGAGAAAGACAACTACACTGGTTTTACTTATCTCCAACCCAACCAAAAAAATACCAAAGCTTTGTGAGTATTCCAGAAAGTAAGTATGAAATATAAAACAAGTGCAATATAATGGCTTAGTACTTGCCTTAGTTTTAATAGTTTTTACTATAAATCTAATGTTAAAATAATAAATTTATCATAGTATATTAAATATTTTAATCAACGCAAATCTTATATAATTAGGTTCTATTCATATATATCATATATACTATTATAAATAAATTATAATATAAAAATAAAAATATTTTAATAATGATAATATATAATAGTGTTTCTTAAAATATTATATAATATAAGTGTAGATAATATTTTTAAAAATATTTTAGTTGAATGAAAAAAATTAATTCTTAAAAATAGAATATTGAAAGTATAAACATCTAAACTAATTTACTCACAAATAAAAATATTTAACTTCAATCCTGCACATATAAGACTCAAAATGATTCACCCAATCAAATCATCAAAAAATATTTAATAGAAATTATGTAGTTAAAAAACTTGCGTCCAACCATATGCATTTTATAATTAAATTTGAAAATGCTAAATTAAAACTCGTAAAAACAATAAGTTTTAATCATGAGTTAGGCATGAAATGCAATGCACAATAAAATGCATATATGGTGGAAGTTTAATGAATATAATGCAACCACTAAGGTCAAATTAAATGTCGATCCTTTACTTAAGCCACTTTTCTTTCACATAGTAATAAAAGAATTTGAATGAATTTTAAAAAATGTTTAAACCACTAGCAAAAATAGTAATAACCAATAAAAAAATAATATTTAAGTGTGAAAAATATGTATTTTAATAATAATATTAAGAGACATTTAACATTTGGTAATGTTCTCAGATTTTTGAAAAAAGTAATAATAGTATAAACAGGGCAAAAACTATAGTCTCCTACTTATAAGGCAAGGACTAATAATTAGAGATATAAAATATATATTTAACTACCAGTCGCATGGTTTTGTACATGCAATGAGTGCGCCCATAAGAGATGAGATTTAAGAGAAAAACGTCGAATGAACATTAAATAATGTAAATATAAGTTTTTTTAAAATGAAAATACAAAAGTAGAAAAGTTGAAGATTAAAACATAGATATAAAATTTACAATATTTAGAAAATTTGAATATTACTTAAGAAATGTGATCAATAATTTCAAGATTTTACAATTAAATTCAATTAATCAAATATGAAAAAAAATAATCATTTAAAAAAAAGACCCATCAAAAAATTTACTACGAAAAATTAATAAGACAAATACAAAAAAATAAATAAAAAATAGTAGCATCTCTAACAAATATTCCACTGACTAAATAAATTATAGAAATTGAAAAAACATTACTTAAAGAAAAAGCTAAACTAATATAGAACAATAGTTTAAAGTAATTTAAAAACTAAAACCTAAATCAATTTAAAAAATCAAAAGTTTAATAAATAGATATCACAACATAATCTAATGTGATCACAAGTAATTATTTTTTAAATAAATAAGAAAAGAAAAATAATAATTAAAAGTGGATATTTAAAATATAATCTTATGTGAACAAATTAGATTATTAATAATTTTTAATTTAAATAATATAATATTTACTAAATTTTTTTAAATAGATTAATATATATTATTTATTTAAATTAAATTTATCAAATATGAAAAAAATAATCATTTGAAAAACTCCATTAAAAAAAAATCTATTATGAAAAATTAATAAGAGAAATTAAAAAAATAATGTCTAACAAATATTCTATTGACTAAATAAATTATAGAAACTAACAAATAATATTTATAGGAAAAAATCAACTAATATAAAATAATTAAAAAACTAAAATCTAAATCAATTTTAAAAATCAAAAGTTAAATGAATAGATTTAGCTAATGTGGAGATCACAACTAATAAATAAAAAAAGAAAAACAATAGTTAAAAGTTGAGATAACAACTAATAAATATCAAAACAAGAGTTAAAAGGGGAGGGAGATAAAAACTGATCAGTAAATAATTAACGGGAAGAATTTTCAATTTTTTGGCCAAATTGACAATTTTCCCGACCAACTTGCAAATTTTCCATCAAAATTTTAATTTCTGAGAACAAAGTTCCCACAAATAGCCTATCAACTAAAATATTAATTAATGATATATAAAATTAATTTCAAAAGAATTATCAAAATAAATATTTATGTTGTAATATTACAAAATATACATGAATCTAATTATTTTTATTGTTATTATTAATTTATAATAAAAATAATAATATTATACAAATTTTATTTGATTTTAATAAATATAATTAATACTATTAAATAAAATAAAATAATATATGTAAAAAGTAAATAATTATATATATTTATACATATACATAAAATATTACATATATAATTAATTATTTATATATAAAATTCATTTAAAATACTTGTAATATGAAAATTATAATATATATATATATAATCAAACGATGAATTGACATAATCGGTGCTATAAAGTACTTCAAAAATTAAAATAGCATTTGTATTTTGAAGTGTCGAATTTATAACCATATTCAAGTGCCAACGAAATAAATAAGTGAAAAACCAAAGTTTCATTAATTCCATTAGTGTAGTCCCCAAATGGTACGCACCAAATCTGGAAGGCGATGTCTATCTAGCCAAATTTTTGCACTTGATGTGACATTTTTGTTGATTTATTAATTAATTTAGAAATCATAGAAGCACAGTTCTGGGAGTTTTAAATTAATTAATAAATCAAAGAAATAGTCACGTCAGGTGCATTCCTTCGGCTTTTTAGCCACTGGCAATCTAGAATGAGATCATGCATAGCATAGCATGTTTTTGATAATAAAAGTGATCAAAAGCAAGGGGGTCAGCCCAAATACAATAAAAGAGCTAATAACCAGCACATTACCAACCAGAAACACCAGTAGTCAAAAAATAAATCAAGCAAAGATCCAAAAGTTTGCAACCACAAACAAAGACCAACAACTAAGCTAAAACCAACAAAGCTACAAACCAACTACTAGATTTCAACACTGTCCAAAAAGATACCCAAGCCAACCCAAGTCTTAATCACAGCTGATAACCAACAAAACCAATACTGGCAGTAAAGTATTAAAAGTCTTTGGATCCAAAGATCCTAGTAACTAATAAGACATAAAAAAACTTAGTTTTCCTTTTTCCCTTTCCCCTTTTCATGTAGTAGGATCTAGGTCCAGTCATCAGCAAGAAACTTGAAGAGCAACTTATGGTCCTCCATGTCCAAGCCCTTGTCCTCCATTTCCTGTGCTAGCAATTGAAGGGTTGTTGTTGCAGCATGGGTAACTTTAATGCCAAATTTGGAGAAGGAGAAGAACCCCTCCTCTAAAGCTTTGACCCTTCTTTCCAGATGCATGTATTGCTCGTCCATCACCTCGGTCCTATCTTTAGGCCCCTCGTTTCCCTTTGCAACAACCTCCTTCATTTTCTGCACCTGTGATTTGTCCTGCAAAACCTATGGATTAGAGGAAACCTTCAAATTCTCCTTAACAGGGGATGAAATGGTTATGGGGGAATTATCCTTCTTGCTGTTCTCTTCACAAAAGGTAATAGGTTTGAGGGAGAATCTGGCAAACACATGGGTGGTCTTAGTTTTCTCCGCTTTTCCATCAGACACCTGGGTTTGAGTATCATCCGTCAAATTGTTCCTAGAGTTAAAAATTTTCTCCCCCTCCTCATTAGCATCATCCTTCTTGGAGTTGGGAATATCTTCCTCCTCCCTTCTATCACTGTTGTTGCCAGAGCTATCTTCTTCCACCTCCTCCACTGGGTATCTAAGGGACTTCTGTTTGCACCTAGCCAGGGATTGGGCAAGCCTACTAGACCTCCTTCTAGGTTTACCCCCATTATCCTCCCTTGAATCCTCTCCAACAACCTCCACTAATTTTTCAATTTTAATTTTCTTGTTTCCCTTTTGTTCTAAGGCTATGTCAATTTTTTTTTTCTTCTTAGTTTCCTTACTAGGGGATGGCCTAGGGGTGTGCATCGTAATGCCTACCCCTAGTTCACATTCTTACTATCATTGTCGAACTCTTTTAGGACTAGTTTTATGTTGATGATTAATAGTGGCATTGTTTTGAGATTATCAGATATTGTTTCAGATTTAGTTGATATATGATGAGATTACTTGGTACTTTATATTTCATGTATGTATGATGATTATTACAATGTTTGCAGTTATTAATGATGATTAGTTGGATGATTTATTATCATATGTGTTTTCTTATGGATACTTACCCCATACTTGCATGTGTATGGCGTGCGTGTTTGTTCTTATGTATGGCATTTGTGATGTGGTTAAAGAAGGGAGTCGTAGTCACCTGTGAGTCAGGATCTACACAATGCACCACTTCCTGCCATTGCCTATTTAGCTTAGTATATATTGTGTATGTACATGCATGGATTTTATGTAGGTTGCAGGTACCAGATATCGACTTCCCTGAATTGCCAGGATGAGCATACCCTATCGCATTATCTCCTCAGCATGGTGGGAGTGGACCATTCAGGTTCCACGCGGTCGGGTGGTAGTGCTTTTTCACTCTTACCATTTGAGATCCATCTGAGAGACCGTGGCTGACGCATTCTTTGTTGGCATCTATCTTCATGGATTATGATGGTGGACATGTATCCTCACATTGATGATTTGTATATGTTAGATGATGTTATCTTATGCTTTACTTTGCATGTTAGATTACTTTCTACATATGATGTAGTATGATTTAGGAGTGACATTCCTACTATGTTAATACCGATGATCTCTTCGGTGATTTGGAATGTCATGCACAAAGGGATGGCTAGGATCCACGATGGTCTAATGATGCTATTTACAGTTGGGAGGAACCGTGCACTTAGTTAATTATGTTTGATGATTTATGGTTATGATGATGTATCATGTATGGTTTGTGGTTTCATTTATGTTATTGCAACATGGATTAGAGTTAGTATGATGATGTAGTTTATTTACACGGATGTATATTCTTTTAAGCCTTGCTTACCCTGTGGCATGTACAGTGGATGATTGAGCAATCAGAAATGTAATTTAAGAACATTGGACTTTTTAGTATTATATCATGTGGATGTAGTATTAGATAGAATCATTAATACTAGTTGATTTAGATGTTATTCAACGTTAAGGGATCCATGAAGAATGTAACCTATTATGTATGTTATGATTACTTTTTGCTATTGCTTCCATATAAGTTGTAAATGGTTTTAACTTTCATGTTTTCAAAAAAATAAAAAAATGCTACCAAACTTGGTGAAACTTTAGGCTAATTCTTTGGATCCTTTGGCAGGGCATTACATGCATTTTCGTCCTCATGCTTGAGCTCGGGGGGGAGTTCTAACCATGACATGGGTTTTCCACAACCACCTCTCTGGGGGACACAAGGCGAGGTGAAACTGATAAAGGAAAAAAATTAAGCCTTGATGAATTATGGTAAAATTTAAACCTTTACTCTTTTTCCCTAACATCAACAACCATGTCTTCAAGAGAGTGCACCAAAAAAAAAGGAATAGAAATGAAGTCCCTATTTCTAAAATGATTCAATAGAGGAAAATGGTAGTAATAGCATACACCAAATCTGCCCTCCAGTGTCAGATACCTCATAAGAACTAGGCACACATCATCTCAGGGAACGGGTAACTTGTCTCTTTTAAACCCACCTCTGTAATGAATCGGCTCCTCACCCTCTGCAAAAAAGCTATACATGTTGGCCATGTCAATAATTTTGGTAAATTTTCTCCATTTTTTGCCGTTCATGGATAGGCTGGTCACCATGGCGATTACTTCCTCTGTGACTTGGAAGGTGATACCATTGATGGTAACCTTCCTATCATTCTAGCTATTCACAAACTGGTGCGCGCAGTTCTCATCATATCCAACCATCGACATCATGTAGGGAAAAAAACCCTCTTCCTTCAATAAGAACCAGGTAGCCATTCTATCCTTAAAGTTTTCAATTTTTGTTGGCTCCAACCTATTCAGGTCCCCCCACCCCATTTCAATTTCTCCAATTTCTGATTCCCCTTCTTCAGAAATACGCTTTTGAAATTTTTTGGCTTCGATCTTTTTGCGACTACTCTCCTTCTTAACTCTTTTGAAAAGATGAACATAGAAAGTGCAAACCCATGTTTGATGAGCTCCAAAATCTCATACCATTTTATTATGGGATTCGTGGATGTGAACAACCATAATTTTCTCACCCCGACGATTTTTGACATCCTAATTAATAATATCCTTCGTACTTCCCTTTGGAGAGCAATTTGAAACTCGCAACAAGTTTCCATAATTACGAAAAGACATTTTTCTTAATTTGTAATCACTCCACTTGCCATTTGTACAGCCACGTCTACCCTTAACTTCCAAAATGCAATAGTTTAATTTAGCGACAAAAATTGCCATCTTGCCAAATTTGGCCTTACATTTAAAGTTTATAGAGTTCATCTTGAATTTATCCCACATTTTTCCTTGGATATCAACACCCTTAAATCTTCGTTGAGATCAACTAAATTCTCCCAACACATGATTGCCATTGCATTAAACCCCATGGTAGCTGCCACGTCTGCCACCTAATTGCCCTCCCTATAGATGTGTTGCAGGTGGGCCATTTTCATTTCATTCAAGATTTGTTTAATATCCAAGATGATATTTCTAATCTTCCATCCTGATTTAGCCTCCCCCTTAGCCAAATCAATCACTAATTTGGATTCCCTTCTATTTTTAACTCCATAATTTGTCTTTCCCTAGAGAGATGAAGACCCCATAATAATGCCATAGCCTCTATATTATTGCTACCATTCCCTACCTTACCCACATAAACCAACAACACATCACCATTCCTATCCCTCAGCACACCTCCAGCCACTCCAAATCCTCCTTTTGCAGCACCATCAAAATTAAGTTTATACTATGTTATGGTGTGAGGTCTCCATTTTGTCTGTTGTCTCCTCCTAGCTAAGTTATCAAAAAGGAAGAAATCCTCTTGACAACCCCAATTTTCAGCCACCAGTCCTTCAAGTCTACTTGGCTCCTCCTTTGGCATTTTGCATTTAGCCACTCTTATATTTTCCTTTAACAATTTATTCATTATTCCAAAAACCACTTCCACTATCTTACTTTCCTCCCTAAATATCCTGTTATTTCTTTCTTCCCATATGTGCTAGCAAAAATATGGTGGACTAATATTCCATAAAAAAACTAATCTTGGGTGATAAAAGGGGCAATTCCAGCACTCCACAAACTGGCCCAAGTTATCATTCATAACATAGCATGTTATTCAATATGCTCATGTCTTTTTTAGTCCATTCATGTCGCTTTTTGCATCAAAATAGATAGCGCCAATTTAAGGTGTGCATAAAAAATAAGCAAAAATATAGCTTATTCATGAGATTACCACTTCCTTAAAAATAGCTTAAGCCCCTCTCATAGAACCCCTCCCTTAATAGTTTGACATACCCCTTCTACCCTTAAAAAGGAGTGCTAGCATCGGCTAAAGAAACTATAATGGATATGGAAAGCTTCCATGAACCGATCTGGAAATGTTTTTGGTATGATCTTTGTTTTAAGAGCAGAAAAAACATTCCATTATGTCTGCAACTCAAAGCAAAAATAATGGATATCATCCTTATCATCATCTTACAATAGGCAGTTGGGGATGATTGTTGCATTCTGATTAGCTTTGCGGATGCTTTGAAAAACCTTCCCTTTAAATATGTTATGCGTTATTTTTAGTTTTTAATATTGCTGGTAAAAAAACATTTCTATTATTTCTATCTTGTTTTGTAAGTTTTTCTCAATAAAACATTAAAAGAAAAATTGTTTCCATATGGATCAGCAAAATTCATCAATATCCTACAATTCAATTCTTTGGTCCGCATGCATTCTACAAACCAAGCCTGTCATTCTAATGTTAGAAAAAAAGCCCCTGCTTTTTTTGACCCCAAATCTCTTATAAATGTTTTCCAAGCCCGGGTAGAGAGGTATCACACTAGTGTAAATTGGTGCCTTTACTAGTGACCTGCCACCAATTCATCCAAGTGGGCTCAGATAAATTCAAAAACTTAAATCTGATTATTACTTATTTTACAAAGGGTAGAAGCTCTTCCTTACGATTTACATCTCTAGACTGGTAGTTGGAGTTCTTTGCTGGGATCTACAACTAGTCAGAAAACTCCTCTGTAAATTAATAGTTTGAAGCCCTTTCGGTCACTTGAGAAAACTGCCCTAAAAATTAATGGATTGCTATTTAAATTTGATAACAGCCATGGAAATAATGGAACATTGATTGATGAGATCTCAATGGAAAATCAAAAATTAAGATGGAGGCTGATGAATCTATGGAAGTCTTTGCAGGGGATGAGAATGTTGAGAATGATAAACAGGAGATTGATATTGATGACACTTCTGAAAGTGCCATTATGTGAAATCAATTGTTGTCATCAAGACAACGTGAAAGAATAAAATAGTTGTAATTTTCTAGGCTTTTAGGTTGAACCTATTTTTTAACTAAGTGCTAATGATTCGATAGAGCAATTTTTTGTATATGAGAATAATTCTGATCAACTTGTGCAGAAACTCAACTTTCCACTAAATCAAGGAACCGAATGCAGCAGTCCTACAGAACTTGATTGCACACCACGTGTAACATTATCTATAGAAAATGAATATCTCAAAGAGGTTGTGGAAGAAGAATAATGCTATAAATTAGGAAGCTCAGAGAGTTTATTTGTTTCTCACTTTGATCACACAAAGCTGCGAGTTGGCTGCAATGATGATTATTATCTGATTAAAGGATTTGAACCACGCTACTTTATTCAGGTAAATGTTTTTGGACCTGTATGCAACATTTTAACAAAATATTATGTTCTACAAAAAGCAACTTCATCTGAAGCAAATTCATCCCTAAACCCTAAAGGTGAACTATGAAGTCAAAAATCATTATAGGTGTTTTTCATGAAGCTCTTAGTGTGGTTCTGATTTTGATGATATTGATTTAATCTCATAGAGTACTTTGCTACCTACTAGGACATGTATTGTCAAAGTGAGGACACCAAACAATGCTTTATTTTGATAAATTTAGACTACAACAGTCAGAAAGATTTCGATGGTAAATAGACTACAATAGTCAGAAAGATTCTAATGGTATGCACAATGTATCATTCTCTCAAGTTCATTTTTGAAAGAACAAGCAAAATAAGAAAATGACTATGAAAGATCGAGTAAAATAAGAAAATGACTATGTTTCAACAAGTGTTTGGGTGAAATGGCTTCCAAAGTTAATACGGATGATCATACAAAATAGTTTGTTACCTAGAAAGATGACCAAAGTGCTTATGGCAGACCAGGTAATGAAATTAGTAAATTATGAGCTTTATAGCAACAAATGTAGTTAATTCTTTTTACTGTGAAGATGGTAACGTAAACCATCATATTCAGGTTGCCACTTTTACCGTGCATGCAGTATTTATACAAAGGTTTTGACAATGAACAAATAAATTTAGTTATTGAATCCGGCAAGGGTTCCATAAAAGTTATAAAGGAGGAGTGCACTGACATTACAAAAAACATCTTGGAAGGATTTCATGATGACTACAATCTGATAAGCCTTTTTGCATAATGCAAGGATGATAGTAGCAGGGAAAGTGAATCAAATTTTCACATACAATTCAACATTACTAAAAATGTCAACTGTCCAATAGACAATTCTTCACTAGGGTCTAGTACAAGTTTTGAGTTTGATGAAGGCATGTCCATACTTCAGCTGGTGGACAAGATGCTTGTGCTATGGAAAAGAAATATTTAGAACTTGAGGATAAAAAAATGAGATCACTAGAACAAGCAATGGTTTTGATGATGATCAGACCTGGTATCATGAGCTATCCAACAAAGTAACAGAAGAATTCTGTCATATTTTGAGGTACTCTCTGATTGGATCAGTTCTAAAGTATGGAAGCCCCAAAAGAGGATTAAAAGGATATAAATAATTTTAGAAGAGAAAAAAAGCAAGCCTTATTATCTCAAATTCATGCAAGGACGTGTCTATTGTTTTGATTATCAAAATTCAGAAGCTGATTTGAGACATTAGATGTCTGAGAAAAGAAGAGCAGCATATGAGTCGATGTTGGATTATGCTCTCACAAACATAGTAAAATCAATCACAAACAATGTCAAACAAACTCTCTCCTAAACACCTAAAGAAAAATGTCATTGGAGCCGAGGCCTCCTATATAAAAATAATTGAACCAGGTATGTTAAGTAATATAAGGTCCTGCATTTTTCTTGTGTTTATTTTTATAATATTTTCATGGTTTATTGGAAGTTGAGATGTCAAACAGATAGTCTAATCTACTTCGCCTTTATGGGAGGTCATGTCTAGTTGCATTTTTCCATTTTGAGATTCAAATTTACAAAAGCTTACAAATATCTTCCTTAGTCACCTCACTTTTGATCTCAATTCGTAGATACTGACCTCTATGGCAATGCCAAATGATTCTCCCAAATAGAATTGTTGAAAGTGTTTATCATTCATTATAAATCAAGATAATATGGAGATATTAATCTGACTAAAGTAGTTGATCAAAGGTTCCCATATATGACTAATTTTTCAACCATTTTCACAAACGTCGTTTTATGACAAATCTCTTTTAATTTATATTTTTGTAAATACTTTATTAAATTGAATTATTTATTTCTATGACCATCCTAATCGTCAATCTATTTCTCCAATACTATAGGTCTTCCACGATTGTATTCCATGATATGCATTTCACCTCAATGGATCTCTAACTTATTCTTAAAGATGTTGACCCATAAGAGAGTCTTCTCAAACTTTTTCTTTTCAAATTTGGATTATCAGTTGTTTTTTCCATCTAAGTTTAAAAGGTCTTTTTGTTATGTTCAAATATCTCATTGTTGTATTTATTCCTACTCCAAGGTTTCCTTTCCTTTTGAAATGCTTTAGAACTGTTGGTCAGTGATTCCATTTCTTGATTGAAATGATAATTATCAGATATCCTTGATGTGATATATGCCACTAGTGAAAGCAGTTGGTATTGCTCATGTATGTAATCATTCTCAGTTCCCTACCATATATTCTTCCCACAAAATTTGAGTCCATATTATATTGTTGCTTGCTCTACTCTTTCCATGAAAGGTATACGCTTGTGTATCATCTTAAATATTAATAATAAGTTCCAGATTAAAAGTCCCATAAAATACTTAAACATCTATCTAGATCAACTATGGTGGTAAGTATTTTTCCACACTATAAAGCCATTTCAGGATGATGATGATGGCAATGACTTCAACACTCATTTAGACTAAAATCCATCTCTAAGGAGTCTCTCTAGAATATAATTTATCTATGAATTTTCTCTGCAATAAATGCCTTCTCTTGATTGGCAACCCACTGATCTTCCATCTCCTTCCACTCTTAACAAGTGTCTTGCCTTGAATTTTTCATCGATGTTGCAATCTATCTTTTTTCCTTCTTCTCTCAACTTTATATGATTTTTTCAAAACATTGCAGAATTCACAGCTTAAGATGAAAGGTCAAGAAAGGTTATAAAATCTCACACCAAAGTGTACCAAAGAATCAGAATTGTTTCTACTGCCTCCCTCCTAAATTTGTCAAACGTATTTACCAATTATTCTAAAATTCTTCTTCATCGAGATCCAGAAATCTTCTCCTCTGAGATGTTTGTGAAAATTAATGAAGTTAAAGATTTTGTTGAAAAACATGCAGTCCTTGAACAGAACTTGACGTCTCAACTTATGAGAGTATTCAAATGGCATCGATAAACCATGAAAATTGTATAAAAAAAAAACAAAACAAAAAATACTCGAACATATATTATATAGCATGTCTATGAAAGTAGAATGGGTTCTATTTAGAAATGTGTTGCCTCCAATAATACTAGAAAATAGAATTTTGTACTTCTTTCCAATGATGAATCAGAGAGAGTGATTCAAAATTTTAAATAAAAAAAACACAAACCCAATATCTTACACAAGCTTAATGTCATGGGCTGTAAAAGATTAATAGCTACTAGTGACATATAACTTTCGTTATCCTCACTTTACACTAGATACAATACTACACAAAAAAACAACTACTTGGATTTATAAATTAAGAAACATTTCACCATGCACTCCCCCAGATTACAAGGAATTTGTCTTTTCAAGGGTTTTCTTGTTGGCCAACAACTTGGGCTGCTGAAAACTAGATCAGCCCAACCTAGGTTGACAAAATGATTTAGATCCCTTCCCTCGTGATATTCAATAGAAAGAACTTTTTTGCTCGACATGAAAATAAAAACTCAAAATAATAAACACATAAGAATATTAACATGGTTATAAGTATTTTATCAACTATAATCAGCCCTGTGCAGGCTAAATGTTCACAATTATTAGGTTGCTAGAAACAGTTCCTGGGAGAGAACATCTCAACCTCCCTTAAAATCTTAGTTGCTTGAAAGGGGAGAGTTTTTTTTAAAGAAGAGAGTTTTTTCACTATGTTCGTGAAAGCATAATCCAACATCCACTTGTGTGTTCTTCTTTCCTCACTTATCTGATGCCTCAAACCAGCCTTTCCAGCTTCAAAATTTTGATTATCAACAGGATAGACACGTCCCTACCTAAATTTGTGTGGGCTTTCAACCTCTGTATTACTACTGCATTGCCAACCTGAATATGACAGTTTTCATCGCCATCAACAGAGCAAGAAGAATTTAAAAAATTACATATGCTGCTATCAAGAGTAGTAGTCTCATTACCTTGTTTGCCATCAGCACCTTGATCATCTTCCCACTCAACAAATTGTTTTATATGACCATCTGCATTGACTTTGGAAGCCATTTCAGCCCCAATACTTCCTGAAACGTAGTCATGGTTTTCTACTGCCTCATCTTTGGGGCACAAATTTACTTGAGAGAATGATACAATAGATGTACCATCCTCAGAATCTCTCTGACTGCTACGATCAGTTCCAAGAGCATTTATCAAAACAGAGCATTGTTGTTTAGTGTGCTCACTTTGATCATTATACATGTCCTGGCAGCTAGCAGATTGCTCTATGAGATCATAAGTACTAACGTTAGAAACTGAGCCTGCTGAAATGCACCCATCTGGTTCTTTGTCTTCAGCTTTAAGGGATGGCATTGCTTCAGACCCAGCATGCCCTGTTTTAGCACAATACACCCTGGCAGACAATGGTGTAATGTTGTTTTGTGTCCTCCTATAAGTAAAGAACTGCTTCACAGAGGGGGTCTTCACACAATGAGAAACATTCAATACCTTACTACACAAATCAATCTTTGGGGTTTTGGATTTCAACAACCCGGGAGCCCTAGAGAGCTTCGAAGCATCAATTTTCAGTGTCATTTTCTCAATGGACTTAGAGGGCTTCGACCCATTGATTTGCACAAGACTTTTCTCGCTCGTTCTACACCCTAACAAAGAACTCTTCCTACCATGGGAAGAGCTTCTACTCTTTGTATAATGTGGAGGAATATGAGTTAAGGGTTTGAATTTTTCTCAAGCGTGGATGGATGAATTGGTGATGGGCCACTAGCACCATTGCCTTGCCTGCCTCTAAGCCATTCTTCTCTTTAACAATGGGATTCATTTTTCCAACTTTACTAGAAAGCCTTCTCTGAGGTATGGAATCCATCAAAGCCTTTGCTTCAAAGTTTTGATTTTTGTTATAATACATCTACACAGGCATGGAAAGCATCCAAGTTTAAACTTTTGCAATGGCGGGAAAATATTTAAAAGAGATTGGGTCTCTGGAATTAGAAATTGGAAATTGGAAGGGAGAATGGTGCGAAAATGAACTTGCCATTTCCTATTTAGATTAGTTGACAACAGATTTTTACGCAGGCAATGTTTCTCAAATTTTCCTTTGCCCTTCCTGTTTTCATCGTTCATTCTTCTCAGCACATCTCTATTTTCGCTGCAAAGACTAAATATGAAAAGGACGGCAAATTTAAATTATTCATCGACAGTGCATGCTATACGAAATTTGAGCTTGTATGAGAGATTTTGGAAGTTCGGAAAATATTTTCCTTAGCTTTCCTATCCACTTGCTTTTTCTCGATGCTTAGATTGAGATTTATCAACTCTAGCTTCGAGTCTTCTAATATTATTAGTTCTTATTTAGAGCACCACTACTAATGCATCAATAGTTCAATTATAGAATAAAAAATAATGGACAATAATTGGAAAGTTAATATTTTTAAATTAATTTCTAAATTTATCAATTTAGATGTTATGCATCTTTCATACATTTGTTATGTTGGAATAGTTCTTGTAAATCAGATAATTGACTTTTTAAAATAATTTGTTTGTTTAATAAATGACTTGAATGATTATTTATATGCATCCTAATAAATGCATATTGTTGATTTTAACATTATGCTGTATAAATTATCTATGTATTTTATTATTGTAAATCTAACAACTAGATAATTGAAAAGTTTTAATCATTAGTCCATGTTATATTAATTTCTGTTATAGTTTTTGAGTGACCTTACAATTAATCCATGTTATATTATTTATTTAACTTTTCTTTTTTTCAAATTTTTAGCTATTTAATTATTGGAGGTTTTTTTTAAAAAAATTAGCGTTCTTTTTATATTTGCTCATTGAAAAATTAGGAAAAAATACTCTCAACATGGCGTTCTATTTTTATTCAATGTGTTAGATTTGTGCTTTGACAATTTGCAAGCCTAGGTTACATGTCTGTTTTCACTTAGGTTTGCACCCTTGTCCAAGGCCTATGCGCGAGGACAACCTAGTGAAACATGGAAACAACCTCCAAGCTGTGGGACTTGAACTACGAGGTTGAGTCTCTGGAGAAGGCTGACTTCCTCTTACTGTCAGGGTGCACCTATCTATTCTTAGAAGAAAAAGGGAGAAAGAGAGCATGAAAGCAAATCTACCTAGTCTAATCTAAGGCGGTGATGCACCAAAACAGAGTGTTCAGACTCATTTCTACCCATATATGCACTACAGAACTAGGGTAACATCCAAAGTCATACATTCATTCAGACTTATATCGATCAACAACCACATACGGATCAGGAAACCAACTGAATAACACCAGGAAAAGAAGATTTTGCTTGTATATTATTCAATAGGCCAAAGATAGATACAGTATGCAGACCACTAATCTCAACAATACATCAATGAGAGGAAAAACGATGCACATACACGTTGATGGCTGAAAGAGATGATACAGGATGCTTATCAAGCTCAGAGACAAAGGGATTTTTACACTGCAAATCTGCAAGCAGCAGCAGAGAAATCAGGAAGAATCGACTCTTACAAAATGTACAAAATCTGCCTTTATAGTTCAGGCGTAACTGAGATCTTTTTGGCTAAAATGACCCTACAACTACCTACCATTGAGTACCCTGGAAGACAATCATGGAAAAAATCTCCAAAAAATTTGATCTCTTTCGCCAATAATGTCTTGAGAAGACTGAAAACGGTGTCATAACTGTGCTCCGACCTGGTAGATGGATCAACAGGTGGGTGGAGTGTCATTCTGTGTTTTACATTTACTCTGGTAGGTCGAGATTGATCATGGAGATCAGATCACATGAGAAAATTGATTATCCTCACCTCCTGGTTCATGAATTCGTCGAGGTCAAAAGGTCAACTGGGCTCCCTACGTGTCAACTAGGCCGCGCGAAACAATTGCATTTCTTTATTTCACCACCTAGAGGTCCTCCCTCGGTCGACCACCCTTCATTGGACTAACCGCACCACCCTGAATACTATCATGATGGTGATGGTTACACTAATCGCCAATCGCCATCCTAGACTGCGCCGACAAGACGCGTGTCAACAAGGCGCTGTGTTGCCAACATAACCCTCGCACATCTCCGCCATAGCACGATGGCACCTACCGTTGATCAACCTCGATCCAACGATCATGGAGACTCGTCATTCTGCAACCTCTTCCCTTGTAAATCACTGGGCGCACGGCACATGTGGCACTTCCCCATTGGTCCGACGATCGCTTAGTCCTTACTGCGCCAGCTGTATGAAACATGGTTCCACCCGGACACATGGCGCATGGGCGCTAACTCGCTATCATAAAATTCACGCAGTTTCTCCATGGCGAGATAGTGCCTACCGCTAATCCTTGTAGATCTGACGGTGTAGAACCCACCTCTGCAACGTGCTGGTTGCATCAAGAAACTGGTCCCACGACATGTCCGTGCCCTGACCTGACATATGTGGCAATTCCTGATTCACCGTGGACCCTCCAATCCACGACTAGGCCCATCCTGTTTGGCACCACCTCAGCAACGCATCCTGGTGAAACTTGACCCCACCGACACGTGGAAAAAGGGCACCAAGTCGCTATGCTAAAAAACCCACAGCTTCACCATGGCGAGATGGCGCCTTCCGTCGATCCTTTCCAATCTTACAGTCACAAAACTCTCCCTCCTGCGACCCTCCTTTTTCTCGTGATTCATCGGGCCCATTGATATGTGGCATCTCCTCGTTGGTCTGTTGGTCACTTAAATCTAACTGCACCGGCAGCATGGAATGTGGCCTCGCCAAGACACGTGGCGCACAGGCGCTATGTCGCCAATGTTAACTCCTGGGCAGTTCTTGATAGCGAGATAGCACCAATTGTAGATCCCTACAGATCTGACGATCGTGAAGACTCACCATTCCTTTTGAGACTACTGGGCCTGCTATACACTATGCACTGACTCATACACACATGGTACTTCCCTATTTGGTTTGATGAAACATTAGCTGGCAACCCAAGACCTAATCTGTAGAGCGACCACGTGTCAGCTAGGCGCCATGTCACTATGCAAAAATTGAGACCAAATTCCCATAGCGCCATAGCGCCCACTGACAGTGTGCCTTAAGATTTACACATGTCCCCATTTGATTCGCTATCTTGACACCGGGCTGACAAATTGCGTTGCAGAGTACCGACGGGACGCATCTGCCTGATCCTTCCTCACCATGGTGAACTTTTCGTTTGGGCGCTATGTCGCCATCGAAAAATGCATTGGTTTTCTGTTGGCGCCATGGCACCTTGCCATTTTTTGAAACCTTCGGGCTGTGAAACTTGTTTGCCTGTCGCCATGAAGCTTCTAACCTTCTGTACTCAACGATCTACGACCGAACTCTGAATGACACCTGGCAATCCTTGGTGAGACCTGGCCCATGTTGATCCACATGGCAGATGATTGCTATGTCACCATGATAAAACCCATGCATCTTCGCCATAGCGAGATGGCGCTTACCGTTGATGCGACCAAATCCGATGATCATGAGGACTCGTCGTACCTCATGCTTCTGCCCTCCATGTTGATACACCTGGCATCACTTTGAGACACGGCCCCACCTGACACACATCACCAGGGCGTGATGACGCTGTCATAACCCTCGCGCAACTCCTCCATAGCGCAATGGCACTTATCGTTGATTCGAGCTGATCCGATGGTGGTGAACGTAAGCCCTGACTGTGTTAGCCGTGCCGACAGGAACTCTGACCTGGCACACGTGGTTTCTCCTGATTCATCTCCGCAACACCTGATTCCGTCGATTGTCAAAATTTGCCGCCGTGACTATTTTCGCTGGGCGCTATGCCGCTATGGATATTTTTCAGCTGATTTGCAATAGCGACATAGCGCCAAGGCCATCAATGAACTTTTCTGACCCGCCGAATGCCGGACACACCCCTGCAACGTGTCGACAGGGTGTCATCATACTATCATAATTATTGTGCATTTCCTTTATAGCGCGATGGTGCCAACCATCGGTACCGCTTAGATTTGACGGCCAGAAACTCGCGGGTCATAGCATTAAATACTAATTCAAGACTAACCGTTGCACAAGCCACACATTCAAATTTAAATCCTTGGCGATAAAACCAGAGGTAACACTTCTGGCGACTCGCAGGGGGCATGAGCCTGCTCAATGCATGACCAGTGCCTGAGAATAATCCATTGGGCCATAGAGTTAGAAAAGAGGGCCCAGAAGTTATGGAACCGAGAGCTGCAAGAAACCCTAACCCTTAATGAGGAAATCAAAATATTAAAGAACTGTTTGAACTCTGGCTCTGTCTTGCGACTTGAAAACAAAAAAAATAGGACCTCCTCAACAACCTGAGACTTCTCAAAACTTTGACAACTGGCAACTCAAGAAGTGAGCCATGTGCATGCGCACTTATTGTAAAACAGGAACAACAGGAAGCAACTAAACTAGCTATGTACATGGATTCACAACTTTCAGAAACAGGGCTTCAAATGGATCCCATTGACTGGAATGGGCAGAATTTCACCATTTGGCCTGCTTAGCTGGAACGCATTGGCCTGTTTGCAACTGGAGATCAGATAAGGGCCACTCCATAGTGGATCAAATTTGGAGTGCCTTCCTGGTTTTTCTCTATCTGAGTCCCACTTGAGAACTAAATCTCCTTCTCTGAAGATTCTGGCCCTTGCCTTCTTATCAAAACTCTTCTTCATCTACTGCTGGTGTATCTCCAGGGTTTGCATATCTTTGTTTCTCTTTTCTTCCAGTTCAATCAACTCTGCCATTCTCACTGACATGGGACTATTTTCAACCAATTCCAGCTGATGAGCCAACTCCAAGGATGGGAATTCCAATGAGATTGGAAGTCTGGCCTCCCTACCATATACCAGCACAAAAGGTGAATTCCCAATAGATCTCTTGGGTGTTATCCTATCAGCCCACAGAGCAGTCCTTAATTTTTTATGCCAGACCCTCTGATTTTCTTCTATCGTTCTCCTTATGATTTTGATCAGATTCTTATTGGAGGATTCAGCCAAACCATTACCCTACGGGTAGTAATTTGATGATGTGCTCAGATAGATATTGTGACTCATTTCCCATGCACAAATCTGGGTTCCAACAAAAGATTTGGCATTATCTGAGATGATAGTAGAAGGAGCTCCAAACCTAGATACAATCCCATCAAGGAATTCAACAACTGATGGCTCTGTAGCATCCTTCAAGGCAACTGCCTCTGTCCACCTAGTGAAATAATCGGTAGCAGCCAAGATCCATTTATGACCTGCGCTAGATGGAGGATTAATGGGGCCTATGAAATCCAACCCCCACTGGGTGAAGGGCTGATCCACCTGAATGGGGTGAAGAGGAAGAGCTGCAAGTCTTTGTTTACCTGAGAAAAAGGCACATTTCTCACATTTTCTCACATACCTATAACAATCATGGAACAGAGATGGCCAGTAATATCCAGCCCTCATGATCTTCATGGCGGTTGTTCTTGCAGAGAAGTGGCCACCATCAGGGCCATCATGAAGTTCTTTAATCATCCTCTCAACCTGATCTTCTTCAATACATCTCAACAGGGTCCCATTAAAATCCCTCCTGAATAGGATATCGTCAATCAAAACATAGGGAATGGATTGCAGTCTATATTGTCTTCTTTTAGCTCTGTCCAATCCCTGAGGGTATCCATTCCCTGATAAAAAGTTCCTCATGTCATCCATCCAGCTCCTTGGGGCATTAACATTTCTTTCCTCCTGCTGCTCTGCAATTACCATAGCAATCCCTTCATCTGAATCCTAACCTGATAACATTTCTTTGCATAATCCTCTCCCTCTTACCAATTTGGTAATCTGAATATCAACATCATATTCCATTACCCTAGTGATCCATCCAGCTCTCTTTTCACTGATTTCCTTGTTTAAAAGGAAGTCTTTTACACTCGCATGGGGCACCAACAAATGGATCCTATTGTGGGATAAGAGGTGTCTAAATTTCTTCAAGGCTCTAATGACTGCAAGGGCTTGCTTCTCAACAAAGCTATACTTATCTTCATACTCCTTGAGTCCTTCACTAAAGAAGGCTATGGGCTGCTCCTCATTCTTGTCATTTGTCTGAGTCAAGATAGAAGAAACACTTGACTCACCACCTAAAGTGTAGAGGATGAAATCTTTCTCAAAATTTGGGTTCATGAGAGTGGGGGCTGAGGCTATGGATGCCTTAATTTCTTCAAAACTCTCCTTCCTCTCCTTGGTCCATGAGAAGACCATATTTTTCTTAAGCATGGATGTGAGGGGTTTCACCATAATGGCAAGATTAGGAATAAACCTTCTTACAAAATTTATCCTACCAAGGAAACTTTGCAGCCCTTTCTTGTGTTTAGGGAGAGGAAGGGCAAGTATTGCTTTTGTTCTTTCTGGATCAATGGTCAACCCATCCTTAGATACAATGTGTCCCAGTAATTTTCCTTGGGTTGTAGCAAAGACACACTTGGCTGGGTTGAGGGAAACCCCAAACTCTCTACATCTTAGAAATACCTGTCTCAAATGATCAAGGTGATCTTTTACATTCTTGGAATATACAGTTATATCATCAAGGTATACTAAGACAAACCTATCGATTAATCTTTTGAAAGCTACCTCCATCACCTTTTGGAATGTGGCACTTGCATTTGTTAGTCCAAATAGCATCTTGCAATAAGCATAGGTGCCCCATTTAGTAGTAAATGATGTCTTATATCTATCAGATTCTGTAACCAACACTTGGTTATAACCAGAAAATCCATCAAGAAAAGAGAACCTCCTTGACCCACTGACCTTGGACAGAATTTGCTCCATAGAAGGGAGAGGATGGTGATCCTTAACGGAAGCCTGATTAAGATCCCTAAAGTCCACACACAGTTTGATTTATCCATTCCTCTTCCTTACAGGGACAAGGTTAGCCACCCATGATGAGTGTTTGATAGGAAAAATTATGTTAGCTTCAATCAACTTGGATAGTTCCTTCCTCATTAAGGGTTCAATCTTGGGATTCAATGGCCTTTGTTTTTGCCTTACTGGTTTGACCCTATCAACTAAATCTATGGTATGCTGAAACAAACTAGGGTCAAACCCCTTTAAGTCATCATATGTCCAAGCAAACACATCATTAAATTCTTGACATAGATGAATGAAATTTTCTTGCTCAGCCTCAGAACATACCTTCCCCATGTTAAGAGATTTTCCATCAGCAATAGTAACTGGAGCATGATCATCCTTTTCTGTAGCTAGATTTATTCCTTTGCCTCTTGTCTGATCATTAGGATTAAAGACACTCTCCAAGGTAATGAGACCCTTGGGCAACTTGTTGGAACTGAGGTGAATGATCTGATCACCATACTGATCTTGTAGTCTTGACTGATTTCTTTCTGAAAATTCTGCTTCATTCTGCAAGAAACTCACAATCTGCTCATCAGACTCAAACACCTGCCAATGAGTTTTATTATCAGGAACAGCAGGCCTTACTACCACCCTTATTTGTTGCTTCCTCTCTTCCTCGAGATTCCCTGGCACATCATAAGATGCACCCACTACTGCAAGTCTATCAGCATATTTGTTTTCTTTCCTAGGAATGCTCTGGATATTAAATGCTTGGAAACCCTCAAGCAAATCCCAGACTCTGTGTTTGTAAGACTTGAGCAGGCCATTTTTGGTGATATTCTGATTTCTTGCTTGGTTCACTACCAACTCACTGTCTCCATATACTTTCAAGGCTTGAATTCCCCTCTTTTGGGCAAGTAGGAGACCTTGGATCAAGGATTCATACTCGGCCACATTATTGGTACAACTGAATTGGAGCCTAAAAGAGAAGTAGTATCTTATTTGTGCAGGAGAGATCAACATAACACCGGCCCCTGATCCATTTCTATTCCTTGAGCCATCAAAGTACATATTCCATATTCCACTTATGTCATCATTAGCTCCAACAAGATCAGGAACTTGAGCTTCCTTCTCTATTATGCAATATGTACTAAGGCCTGTCTCAAGAGTTTCCAGCATAGGTTCAAACTGACATATATTTGCCCACTCATCTAAGAAGAAATCAGGAATCTCTACTATGGAGGTGGCAGGCTCTTTTACCATGCCATTCTCATCCATCTCCAAAATAGGGCAATTCATATTAATGAAGTTGGGAGTGTAGGGTTCAGTGTGATGAAGGGCTTGAGGTTCTGCTCTAATTGAAGCATTGGCCCCATATCTAGTCTTAAATGACATATAAGACCAATCAGTAGATATGAATCCACCTATTTGGGCAGTGAAGTCTCTTGAAAGACAGATGGCAAAATAGGGCTTGACTTCAGCAACAGATATGTCTTGAATCACAGTACAACCAGGGCATGCATGTAGGGCCATTTCCACATTCCTAAGGATGCCTAAGGTTTTGGTATTACTCCCATCTAGTTGTAACACATCCCTAATAATGGGCTCATATTTCATTCCTAAAGCATCAACAACACACCTAGGCATTACTAAGCTACTAGCCCCTGAATCTATCATGCAATTATGGACTAACTTGCCCCCTATAATTAGAGAAACATAGAATGGAGGAGGTCTAACTTTTTTATTTTTCTCCACGTAATCTGATGGTTGTACTAAACTAGTGTCACCCTCCATGGTAGATGACTAATCTTTGGGCTCAATCTTTTCCAATTCTTGCTGCAGCATCCTTTTTTGCATTGGTATGGTGGTAACTGCATCCCACATGGAAATGCTTACATTGGTTTTCTTCATTTTCTCTACCACACTCAAGGGTGCATTAGGAATTTTGGCAAAAACTTTGGGAGCTGTACCCATGAGAGGCCGAGATGAAGCAACATAGGGATCACTTGCATCCTCCTTTCTTGGACCTTGCCTTTGCTGTTGTGAAGTGTTTGTCTGCTCATTTGTTTTTTGTGTATGAGGTATAACACTCGAAGTTGAGGCCTGCTCAGGAGAAAGGGGGGCAATATGTTCCATAGCTCTTCTCTTGCTTCTTGTGTTATGAGCAACGGAATTCTGGTTTACATTGCAATGCTCCTCCATCTGGTGATTCATAAAAGAGCAATCACCCTACCTCTAAACATATGAGGCCTCCTTGGGATGATCTTCCTTATGTGATTGCTTTACTGCGGACTCCTAGACAGTTAGGGCCAAATAAGATTCTGCTTTCTGACATAGGTAGTAGGTATAAGAATAGTTACATGAAGGAAAGAAGTCTTGATCTTAGGCTAAGTTATTTTAAGGAACTAAAGCTCCACTCTGATTTGAGCTTGAAGCAGCAGCATGACTATTTTGCCTATTCTGATCAAAAGAGCTATTCCAATGATTAGGAGGCCTACCACCACTTAGAGCCTGATGTTGTAATTGGGGGGGCTTGCTACTTTTCTAAGGCCACCACCTTGTTACTCATTTTTTGTATTAGAGAAAAACTATCCTCTAATCTCTTCCCTTGGTCCTTCAACTCCTTCCCCTACTCTTGCAATTTTTTATCCAGAGTCCTCTCTCTTTTATCTGTATTTAGCACTAGACCTTGGAGCATTTCCTTGAGTTCCTCTATTCCATTTGAGGATGTGGAAGGGCTTGTGACGTAGAATTTGTAGGAAGAGGGGCTATTGTTGGTTGGTGGTTGGGAACATCAGGAAAGAAAGGCATAGGAGGCCTTGGAGCCAACTTCCCACCTTGTATTAGGATATTCTCAGCTTTTATAGCTGTCTCATAAGCATTCGGTAATGTATCTCCTCCCATAGTTTGGATTGTGGTGGCAATGTCACTGTTGAAAGCTCTAAGGTAATGCAAGAAGGCATTACCAGGGGTAGGTTTCACTATAGTAGGTATCATATGCCATGTCTTTTGGAATCTGTAATTAAAATTAGTCATACATTCATGGGGGGCTTTTTTTATTGTAGTCAGTTTCTCTAGTAGTGACAAATGGTCACTCTTATCCTCAAAATGTTTGCATAATCCTGCTCCTAGTCCATCCCAATTAGTTATAGAACCATGAGCTAAGCCTCTATACCATTGCAATGCTTTTCCTTTTAAAGATGAAGCTAAAAGTCTGACAGCAACATCATCTTTTGTAATACCATGAATATTGCAGACATTCGCTACCTCTTGGATATGCTCTAAAGGGGAAATAGAAGTTTCACCAGTAAAATCAGGTATACTTTTTAGTGCAAATACTGGTATATCATGTCTTTGGGCTAACAATAGAGGACTTCCACCATTAAAGGTGGAAAAAGCATGAACTCTTGGCTGTACCATATAAACAAGTGTTCTATTGATGAGTGTTGATGGCAATCTAGGCTGAGTTCGAACAGTAGGGGGAGTAGAGATAGATCTTACAGGTATATCAACTGTTATTCTACCCCTAACTGGTGATAATGAAGTTCTAGTCCTTCTTCTCCTAGGATTTGAAAGAGAAAGCTCTTGATATTGAAATTTACCTCTAGAAGACGCCCTTGTTTCAGTCCTGGGCATGAATCACTGCAAACTTGGTCTGGAACCAAACTTTTTGATGTTTAGAGTTGCCAAGTACTTGAAGAATCAGCCTCTTGAAGGCTTGAAAACTGAAGCCAGCACTACTTCTTCAGCATTTATCTCTAGAATTCTTTCTTCTTGACACCAGTAGACCTGAAATCTTCTGATATGAGTCCCACCGGGCGTGCCAAAAACTGTTGTCACTTAGGTTTGCACCCTTGTCCAAGGCCTATGCGCGAGGACAACCTAGTGAAACATGGAAACAACTTCCAAGCTGTGTGACTTGAACTATGAGGTTGAGTCTCCGAAGAAGGCCGGCTTCCTCTTACTATTAGGGCACACCTATCTATTCTCAGAAGAAAAAGGGAGAAAGAGAGCACGAAAGCAAATCTACCTAGTCTAATCTAAGGCGGTGATGCACCAAAATAGAGTGTTCAGACTCATTTTTGCCCATATATGCACTACAGAACTAGGGTATCATCCAAAGTCATACATTCATTCAGATTTATATCGATCAACAACCACATACAGATCAAAAAACCAACTGAATAACACCAGGAAAAGAAGATTTCGCTTGTATATTATTCAATAGGCCAAAGATAGATACAGTATGCAGACCACTGATCTCAACAATACATCAATGAGAGGCAAAACGATGCACATACATGTTGATGGCTGAAAGAGATGATACAGGATGCTTATCGAGCTCAGAGACAAAGGGATTTTTACACTGCAAATCTGCAAGCAGCAGCAGAGAAATCAGGAAGAATCGACCCTTACAAAATGTACAAAATTTTCCTTTATAGTTCAAGCGTAACTGAGATCTTTTTGGCTGAAATGACCCTGCAACTACTTGACATTGAGTACCATGGAAGACAATAATGGAAAAAATCTCCAAAAAATTTGATCTCTTTCACCAATAATGTCCTGAGAAGACTGAAAATGGCGTCATAACTACGCTCTGACCTGGTAGATGGATCAACGAGTGGGTGGAGTGTCATTCTATGTTTTACATTTACTCTTGTAGGTAGAGATTGATCATGGAGATCAGATCGCATGATAAAATCGATTATCCTTGCCTCCTGGTTCATGAATCCATCGAGGTCAAAAGGTCAATCGAGCTCCCTACGCGTCAACTAGGCCGCGCGGACCAATTGTATTTCTTTATTTCGGCACCTGGAGGTCCTCCCGTGGTTGACCACCCTTCATTGGACTAACTGCACCACCCTGAATACTATCATGATGGTGACGGTTACACTAACCGCCAACCACCATCCTAGACTGTGCCAACAGGACGCATGTCGACAAGGCATCGTGTCACCAACATAACCCTCGCACATCTCTGCCATAGCGCAATGGCGCCTACCGTCAATCAGCCTCAATCCAACGATCATGGAGACTCGTCATTCTACAACCTCTTCCCTTGTAAATCACTAGGCACATGGCACATGTGGCACTTCCCCATTGGTCCGACGATCGCTTAGTCCTTACTGCGCCAGCTATATGAAACATGGTTCCACCAGGACAAGTGGCACACGGGCGCTAACTCGCTATCATAAAATTCACACAGTTTCTCCATGGCAAGATAGCGCCTGCCGCTAATCCCTGTAGATCTAACAGTGTAGAACCCACCTCTGCAACGTGCTGGTTGCATCAAGAAACTGGTCCCACGACATGTCCGTGCCCTGTCCTGACATATGTGGCAATTCTTGATTCATCGTGGACCCTCCAATCTGTGACTGGGTCCATCCTGTTTGGCACCACCTCAGCGACGCATCCTGGCAAAACTTGACCCCACCGACATGTGGAAAAAGGGCACCAAGTCGCTATGCTAAAAAACCTGCAGCTTCACCATGGTGAGATGGCGCCTTTCGTCGATCCTTTCCAATCTGACAGTCACAAAACTCTCCCTCCTGTGACCCTCCTTTTTCTCGTGATTCATCGAGCCCGTTGATACTTGGCGTCTCCTCATTGGTCTGTTGGTCACTTAAATCTAACTGCACCGGCAACATGGAATGTGGCCCCGCCAGGACACATGTCGCCGATGTTAACTCCTGGGCAGTTCTCAATAGCGAGATAGCGCCAGTCGTAGATCCCTGCGGATCCGACGATCGTGAAGAATCGCCATTCCTTCTGAGACTACTAGGCCTGCTGTACGCTGTGCACTGACTCATACACACATGGTACTTCCCTATTTGGTTCAACAAAACATTAGCTGGCAACCCAAGACCTAATCCGTAGAGTGACCATGTGTCAGCTAGGCACCATGTCGCTATGCAGAAATCGAGACCAAATTCCCATAGTGCCATAGCGCCCACTGACAGCGTGCCTTGAGATTTACATGTGTCCCCATTTTATTCACTATCTTGACGTCGGGCTGACAAATTACGTTGCAGAGTACCGACGGGACCCATCTGCCTGATCCTTCCTCGCCATGGTGAACTTTCCATTTGGGCGCTATGTCGTCGCCATTGGAAAATGCATTGGTTTTTCATTGGCGCCATGGCGCCTCACCATTTTTTGAAACCTCCAGGCCGTGAAACCTGTTTTCCCGTCACCATGAAGCTTCTGACCTGCCGTACTCTACGATCTGCAACCAAACTCTGAATGACACTTGGCAATCCTTGGTGAGACCTGGCCCATGTCAATCCACATGGCGGATGGTTGCTATGTCGCCATTATAAAACCCATGCATCTCTGCCATAGTGAGATGGCACTTATCGTTGATGTGACCAAATTCGATGATCGTGAGGACTCGTCATACCTCATGCTTCCGCCCTCCATGTCGATACACCTGGCATCGCTTTGAGACACGGCCCCACCTGACATGCATCACCAGGGCGTGATGTCGCTGTCATAACCCTCATGCAACTCCTCCATAGCACGATGGTGCTTACCGTTGATCTGAGCTGATCCGACGGTGGTGAACGTAAGCCCCGACTGTGTTAGCCGTGCCGACAAGAACTCTGAACTAGCACACGTGGTTTCTCCTGATTCGTCACCGCAACACTTGATTTTGTCGGTCGTCAAAATTCACCGCCGTGACTATTTCTGCCCGATGCTATGTCACTATGGAGATTTTTTGGCCAATTTGCGATAGCGACATAGGGCCAAGGGCATCAAAGAACTTTTCTGACCCGCCGAACGCCAAACCCACCCTTGCAACATGTTGACAGGGCGTCATCGCGCTATCATAATTATCATGCATTTCCTTTATAGCACGATGGCGCCAACCGTCGGTACCACTTAGATCTAACGGCCAGAAACTCGCGGGTCATAGCATTAAATACTAATTTGAGACTTACCGTTGGACGAGCCATGCATTTAAATTTAAATCCTTGGCGGTAAAACCAGAGGTAACAATGTCCATAAAGGCTCTCAAGTGGCATTCTATTTTTATTCAATGTGCTAGGTTTGTACTTTGGTAATTTATAGTCATAGATTACATGTCCATCTCACACCTCATGTTTTAATTCCTTTACCCAAAACATATATGGCTTAATTTTTTTGTCACTAAAGCTGGACATTCCAACCTAGTGCAAATAAATAAATTTGTGAATGGACCAGTTTGTTTGAATTTATTTATGGTATAACAACTACTCCTGCTATTCAAGCACAAACTTGGTAAGCCTAATTTATTTATTATTGAAATACATTGACGAGCATGCTCACTTCAATCATGTGAATGAGACATGGAAGGAATACATTGGTAGGCTACTTATTCTTCTCTTCTCCTGAGTTCCCTGTAATGATCCAAATGAATAATTTATTTTTGATGGGTGTGAATTGATTTTAAAACATATTGCTAGCCACAAAATTAGTTGATAAGTAGGAGATATTTTCCACATCAAGACAAATTATGATATTGCTATCAGGATTTAACTATGTAGGTTTTTAGTCAAACTCGTTGACTCATTTTCATGAGTAGTGGTTTACGAAACCCATCTCTCATGAGAATGAATGGAACACATAACACTCATTGGGTCTAGATGATGCTCACAGTGAGAGAATGAATGGAACACATAACACTCATTGGGTCTAGATGATGCTCACTATGAGCATCATCTAGACCCAATGAGTGTTATGTGTTCCATTCATTCTCATGAGAGATAGTATTATGTGAGCATCACCTAGACCCAATGAGTGTTATGTTTTCCATTCATTCTCATGAGAGATGGGTTCTCTGAACCACTACTCATGAAATTTAGTCAACAAGTTTGATTAAAAAGCTACACAGTTAAATTGTGATAGCAATATCATTAAAAAAATAGTGTTTTTGGTTATAGCTAGAAAGTTAGATGCAGAGTGGATTTCTAAAAACAAAGTTTACAAAACTTTAGTTAGCTTTGACACTTCCATTTTTTTAATTCTTAGTCTTTGTTACATTTGGTTGTCCTTTAGTTAGTCTGTACATTTTTTACTTGCTGCTTCTAATAGTTGTGATGAAGTATCTGATATTTTTGTATATGTATGCAACATCTTGAATTGAATAACACAAAAAGACTTGTGCAATTTTATTCTGTATTCTCTCTTTTGTTCACACAACATGTATAAAGCCTTTTAAATTTCTTTGATTTTTGAGCTATTGTTGAGTACAATTATGTATGTATCTTCTTCAATCTATTATTTGATATCAAAGCCAATTTTCTCTACCTCCAATCCCAAATTAGCCTTCTATTGATGATTTTGTATCCCTTCTAAGAAAACAAAGATCAAGAAGCTTAATTTAGGTATAGCCTCTCATGAAGTTTCAATTGTTCAACCCATTGTGGTAATGAATTCTTATGTGGAATGTACATGAGAAAATGTGTATTCATAAGACTTTAGAATGAAGCACTCAAAATGATAGTAAATCTAATGATAAAGAAACTTAATAACAACTATCAAATAAACCTTTCAAGAATGTATCATCTGTCCCTAACTAAAATAGCTAAAATTGCTCTCAAACTCGTAGAATGGCAATCAAGTTATGATGAAGATCTAACAATAATGCTTGAAGATTTCAAAAAGCTACATCAAAGCTAGATGCATGAGTGATTCAACAAGCTACAAACTTGAAATGCTTCTAAACACAATGCTATAAATGCTCTAGAATTGCCTAAAGTTATGATGCTTAAATGAATGCTCTTATATGCCTAGAGTTTAGAAGGGATACAAAATCATCAATAAAAAGCTAATTTGGGATTGGAGGTAGAGAAAATTGGCTTTGATATCAAATAAAAGATTGAAGATAAAGATAAGATAAAGATAAAGATTATCTTAGCTTATATTTTCAATGCATAAAAACTTGGATACTTTACTCTCAACATGCCTATATCTCTAATCCATAAAAAATGAGATCCTTTACTCTCAAAATGCCTTCTATTTATAGATTTTTCAAGGGATTGAAGTAGAGTTTAGATTTTACCATAGTTTCAAGAGGGTAAAGTTAAATTAATAAAATAATAATTTCCATGAGATATTTTGATTTAAAAATTAATATTTGAAATTCCATTTTTTAATACAAGACTCCTTCGAGTATGAGCTTCCATTTTTTAATATAAGCCTCCATGTTTGAATATATGCCAATTTGGATATATATATATATATAGTTTTATGAGGATAGAACTCAATTTATTTTCTTTAAAATTGATTTTCATGTCTAATATTTAAATGGGTTCAAATATTTAGATTTTTTAATGGGTTTTTTATTTCGATTGATTTTTATTATTTGTTTTAAATTTTGATTTATTTTTATTTTTCATTTCTAATAACAAATTTAGGGTGTCTACATGGACTTTGCATCTGAACCTCATAATTATCTAAAAGATGAAGGAAAAATCTTTTGGAAGAAGCCATGGAATAAGAGCACAACTTTGTCATAGCAACCAAAATATGACCTTACTTTTGATCACAAGCTTATCAAATGTAACTTGGTATATAGGATAAAGAAAGAAGTAGATGGACATGAGAAAATAAAAATAGCCATAGGCTCTTAACAAGTTTAGAGCATTAACTATGATGAGAATTTTTCTCCAATGGAAAAAATTGACTACATTTAGCCAAGGGCAGTGCAAAAGGCTTGTTGAAATGTTGAAAGTCGAAATGAAGATTGCATGCAAAGTGAGCCCTTATATTCCACCACTATTGCATTTGTATGATCCTATAAAATAATTTTTTTTAAAAAATTTGCATAATTTATTATTCTAATATTGTATTTAATATCTTTCTTTCCTTTTTAATTTAAGAAAAGTTGTTGCAAATTAATTTTTCTTTTGTAGTTATAGAAATATTTTATAGAAAGCGGAAGTTCCGAGTTGGTTTGTGTGATTTGACAAATCATCAATTAAAATGATTTTCTAGAACACAAGTGCATGTAAAAAGCTCTTCTTTCCAAGTAAGCTACGTGGATTTGTAGAAACCAAAGATAAGGGTTTTTCTTTTCTCTCTTTTAATTGAACATGCCAAATTGTATATAATTTTATGTAAAGAGAGGGAAGATATTTTCATTCATTTTTTTCTCAAATGAGGAATTTTCTCTAATATTATTGTATATTAATGGTCTTTTGAATTGTAAAATGGGAAAGAAGAAACTATAAATGCAATTCCACAATGAGAGCATGAGACATGGGAGTGTTGGGTTGGTTGCATTAGAACATAAAATTGCCTACTCAAAGATCATTATGACGTTGTATTTCAGTACGAAAATCAATTAACAAAAAAATTATGCATTTTTCTACTTCTTCAAAAACAAACATGTATGAGATCATTAGCCGATAAGCTACTTTTCTGGGGATCCTACGCTTGGGAGTGTCCTATTCAGCCTGGAAAATGGTTCGCCTAGTGGAGATATAGATTGGCAAAATAAAATTCCAGGTGATTACCGATGCCCATCTGGTGGAAATGGACAGCAAGAAGCATCTAAGGTTGTGCAGTCACAATGTTTCTTACAAAGGTCTGCCTGAAGTGTAGAGGAGAGAAACCACAGAGCTACTTCCACAGCACACAAACATCTTTTACTGAAAATAGGAAGCACATAATGACCTCCACGGACACTTTCCCTTTGCCATTAAACCTTTGGGAGGAATTCTTGAAATATTTTTCATGCAGGAGAAAGAAAACGGGGTTTCCAGAAAACAAGTCACCATGCCAACCAACCTCGTCTTCAATGTCTCATTCACTAGCATGTATGATAAGGTTCTATGGAATTAATCTCAAGTAGAGCACCACTTGTATCCACCCTAGTCTTATCTAGGGATTTATGCGCAGATTTTCAAACTAATGGAGTAAATTTTTTGACCTGAATCCTTCCAACCCACTTTTTTTGTGATTGAATCCCATTTGAAAATTGCTTCAATAGGATGTGAGAAGAAGACAATTCAATTAATGGAAGAAGTATATTGCATCGAGGGGCTTTGGATATTTAAGGAGGTGTCAAAGATTTAAACACCATGGATTATTGCCATTACCCTGAAGACTACTTTAGGCGGCCAGTAGTTGTGTATTGGCAAGGAGGGCTAGAAATGAAGCCTTAATACAGTCAGTATATTCATCCAATTTTGTTAGGCCCAGTATATGGTACTCCTCAACAATAAAAATCCTATTGAATTATCGCATAGGTCAATTTCTACAACATGGCAGAGCCTCCATCCTATGGTTGAGCAAGTTCTTTTGGAGCACAATGAAAACAAATCACATGACAGTGTGGATTGTTTGCTTGGTTTGAGATCAACTAAGTTGGGGGAGAAGGCTCGTGTTGTAGTGTTGGGTTTTCTATCGTTTGATGAAAAGACTAAATACAAAACTCTATGATGTTGTTTAGAAGAAGAGGAACAATTAGAGTTAGTAGACGGTCTTTGGATTCATAAACTCAAGGAAATTGTGGCCAAGTTATTTCTTTGTTAAGGTTAGGGTTTGGAAATTTGAGATTTGATTATGAAGAAAAGATTTAGATATCGGCTTTTTTTATCATCTATTGCATCCCACTTTGAGAGCAACAGACATATTGTGTAGGATGAAACTTTTTAGCAAGCAATATTTTTTCATTGTAAACTTAACTAAAGCTAGGAATTAAGTTGTTATTTGGACTTAGGTGCCTTAGTTATTCTTATTTTTATTAGTTTCTTCCTTTTATTCAGCTTATTTGTACCCTGTATGTAATCGAAAGTTGCTTTTGCAGTCTTCTTTAAAAAATTAAATTAAGTAGCAGTAACTTTGAACTGGTAATTGGGTATGTGCAAGATCATGGTGTGCCAAAAAGTGGCGATGTGAAAAAAATAGAGTTTAAAGATGTCTAAAAGTGCTTCAAAATTCGCTCTGACTTTTTTTCACCTATCTAGGTACCAAACCTGGAAAGTAAGGCCCAAGCCTTATCGAATATCTAATTTAATATCAAATATCTGATATTGGCGGCAAAAAAAAGGAGGGAAAAATGAATTTGTGAGTTATATGACTAATTTCAGTTATGAAATATGTAAAGATATAATATATAATCTGTAAATATAATATATATTATTATATTATATTATTATTATTATATTTTTATTAAATATAATAACATAATATTATATATATATATGTTATTAATTATTATTATTATTATTATCATCATCTATAAATTATAATCTATAATATATTATTATTATTATAATCTATAAATATAATATATAGATTAATGCATACATACATATATATATATATATGTGTGATTATTACACTATATTATTATTATTTTTACTATATTATTATATTTTTACTATATTATTTATATTACAATCATTTATATGCATCGAAAGGGGTCACAGGATGACCTATGACCCCTTTTGACACATTCTATGACAACATATGTCCCTAGGGATCCTAGGACCCCTAGGAACATATTAGAATCGTTTATATAGGTTAAGGGGGTCACAGGACGACCTCTGACCCCTATCGACAGATTTCATGATGACATATGTCTCTAGGGGTCCTAAGACCTCTAGGGACATATTATAATCGTTTATATGGGTCGAAGGGGGCAATAGGATGACCTATCACCCCTTTTGACACATTCCATGATGACATATGTCCCTAGGGGTCCTAGAACCCCTAAGGACATATTAGAATCATTTATATGGGTGGAAGGGTGTCGTAGGATGACCTATGACCCCTTTTGACACCTAACATGATGACATATGTCCCTAGGGGTCCTAGGACCCCTAAGGACATATTAGAATCGTTTATATGGGTTGAAAGGGGTCAAAGGATGACCTATGACCCCTTTCAACACATTTCATGACAACATATGTCCATAGGGATCCTAGGACCCCTAGGGACATATTAGAATCATTTATATGGGTCGAAGGGGGTCATAGGATGACCTATAACCCCTTTCGACACATTCCATGACAACATATGTCCATAGGGGTCCTGCGACCTCTAAGGACATATTAAAAATCATTTATATGGGTCAAAGGGGGTCATAAGATGTGCTATGACCCCTTTCGACACATTTCATGATGACATATGTCCCTAGGGGTCCTAGGACCCCTAAGGACATATTAGAATTCTTTATATGGGTCGAAGGTGGTCATAGGATGACCTATCACCTCTTTCAACACATTCCATTGCAACATATGTCCCTAGGAGTCTTAGGACACTTAGGGACATATTAGAATCATTTATATATGTTGAAGGGGGTCATAGGTCAACACATTCCATGACGACATATGTCCCTAGAGGTCCTAGGACCTCTAGGGACATATTAGAATCGTTTATATGGGTTGAAAGGGGTCATAGGATGACCTATGACCCCTTTCGACACATTCCATAATTACATATGTCCATAGGGATCCTAGGACTCTTAGGGACATATTAAAATCATTTATATGGGTCAAAGGGGGTCATAGGATGACCTATGGCCCCTTTCGATACATTCAGTAACGACATATGTCCCTATGTGTCCTATGACCCCTAGGGACATATTAGCATTATTTATATGGGTTGAAGTGGGTCACAGGATGACCTATGACCCCTTTCAACACATTCCATGATGACATATGTCCCTAGGGGTCCTAGGACCCCTAAGGACATATTATAATTGTTTATATGGGTTGAAGGGTCCTATGACCCCTTTCGACACATTCCATGATGACATATGTCCTTCCATGATGACATATGTCCCTAGGGGTCCTAGGACCCCTAGGGACATATTAGAATCATTTATATGGATCGAAAGGGATCACAAGATGACCTATGACCCCTTTCGACACATTCCATGATGACATATATCCCTAGGGATCCTAAGACCCCTAGCGACATATTAGAATCGTTTATATGAGTCGAAAGGGGTCACAGGATGACCTATGACCCCTTTTGACACATTTCATGATGACATATGTCTTAGGGGTCCTAGGACCCCTAGTGACATATTTAAATCGCTTATATGGGTTGAAAGGGGTCATAGGATGACCTATGACCCCTTTCGACACATTCCATGATGACATATGTCTCTAGGGGTCCTAGGACCCCTACAGACATATTAGAATCGTTTATATGGGTCGAAAGGGGTCATAGGATGACCTATGACCCCTTTTGACACATTCCATGATGATATATGTCTCTAGAGGTCCTAGGACCCATAGGGACATATTACAATCGTTTATATGGGTCGAAGGGGGTCATAGGATGACCTCTGACCTCTTTCGACACATACAATGATGACATATCTCTAGGGGTCCTAGGATCCTTAGGGACATATTATAATTATTTATATGGGTCGAACGGGGTGATAAGATGACCTATGACCACTTTTGACACATTCCATGATGATATATGTCTCTAAGAGTCCTATCTTATGACCCCTTTCGATACATTCCATAATGACATATGTCTCTAGGGGTCTTAGGACCCTTAGGGACATATTACAATCATTTATGAGTCGAAGGGGGTCATAGGATGACCTACGACCCCTTTCGACACATTCCTTGATGACATATGTCCCTAGGGGTCCTAGGACCCCTAGGGAGATATTAGAATCGTTTATATGGGTCGAACGGAGTCATAGGATGACCTATGACCCTTTTCGACACATTTCATGATACTATATGTCCATAGGGGTCCTAGGACCCCTAGGGACATATTAGAATCATTTATATGGGTAGAATGGGGTCATAAGATGACCTATGAACCCTTTCGACATATGTCCCTAGAGGTCCTAGGACCCCTAAAGACATATTAGAATCGTTTATATGGGTCGAAGGGGGTCATAGGCCTTTCAACACGTTCTATGATGACATATGTCCTTAGGGGTCTTAGGACCCCTAGGGACATGTTATAATCATTTATATGGATCAAAGGGGGTCATAGGATGACCTATGACCCCTTTCGACACATTTCATGAAAACATATGTCCCTAAGGGTCCTAGGACCCCTAGGGACGTATTAGAATCATTTATGTGGGTTAAAAGGTTTCATAAGATGACTTATGACCCCTTTCCACACATTCTCTGATGACATATGTCCCTAGGGGTCCTAAGAACCCTAGGGACATGTTATAATCGTTTATATGGGTTGAAAGGGGTCATAGGATGACCTATGACCCCTTTCGACACATTCCATAACGATATATGACATAGTCAAATCATTTATATGGATCAAAAGGGGTCATAGGATGACCTACAACCCCTTTCGACACATTCCATGATGACATATGTCTCTAGGGGTCCTAGAACCCCTAGGCACATATTACAACCGTTTATATAAGTCGAACAGGGTCATAGGATAACCTATGACCCCTTTCGACACATTGCATGATGACATATGCCCCTAGAGGTCCTAGGACCCCTAGGGACATATTACAATCATTTATATGGGTCAAAGGGGGTCATAGGTCCATTTGACACATTCCATAACGACATATATCCCTAGGGGTCCTCACATATTAGAATAATTTATATGAGTCGAAGGGGGATGACCTATGACCCCTTTTGACACATTCCATGATGACTTATGTCTCTAGAGGTCCTATCTTATGACCCCTTTCGACACATTCCATGATGACATGTCTCTAGGGGTCCTAGGACCCTTAGGGACATATAAAAATTGTTTATATGGGTCAAACAGGGTCATACGATGACCTATGACCCGTTTCGACACATTCCATGATGACATATGTCCCTAGGGGTCCTAAGACCCCTAGGGACATATCAGAATCATTTATATGAGTCGAAGGGAGTCATAGGATGACCTATGATGCCTTTTGACACATTCCATGATGACATATGTCCATAGGGTCCTAGGACCCCTAGGGACATATTAGAATCATTTAAATGGGTCGAACGAGGTCATAAGATGACCTATGACCCCTTTCGACAACATATTAGAATTGTTTATATGGGTCAAAGGGAGTCATAGGTCCTTTCGACAAATTACATTATGAAATATGTCCTTAAGGGTCCTAGGACCCCTAGGGACATATTATAATCATTTATATGGGTCGAAGGGGGTCATAGGATGACCTATGACCCCTTTCGACACATTCCATTACGACATATGTCACTAGCGATCCTAAGACCCCTAAGGACATATTACAATCATTTATATGGGTCAAAGGGGGTCATAGGATGACCTATGACCCCTTTCGACGCAGTCCATGATGACATATGTCCCTAGGGGTGCTAGGACCCCTAGGGACATGTTAGAATTGTTTATACCCCTTTCAAAGCATTCCATGATGACATATGTCTTTAGGGGTCCTAAGAGCCCTATGGACATGTTAGAATCATTTATATGGGTTGAAGGGGGTCATAGGATGACCTATCACCCCTTTCAACGCATTCCATAATGACATATGGCCCTAGGGGTCCTAGCATCCCTATGGACATATTAGATTTGTTTATATGGGTCGAAGCTTTCGATGCATTCCATGAGGACATATGTCCCTAAGGGTCCTAGGATCCCTCAAGACATATTAGACTCGTTTATATGGGTTGAAAGGGGTCATAGGATGATCTATGACCCCTTTCGACAAATTCCATGATGACATATGTTCCTAGGTGTCCTAGGACCCCTAGGGACATATAAGACTTGTTTATATGGGTCGAAGGGGGTCATAGGTCATCCTATGACCCCTTTCGACCCATTACATGACAACATATGTCCCTAAGGGTCCTAGGACCCCTAGGGACATATTAGAATTGTTCATATGGGTAGAACCCTATGACCCCCTTCGATACATTCCATGACAACATATGTTCCTAGGGATCTTAGGACCCCTAGGGACATATTAGAATCATTCAAAAGGGTCAAAAGGGGTAATAGGGTAACCTATGACCTCGTTCAATCCATTCCATGATGACATATTTTCCTACGGGTCCTAGGACCCCTAGAGACATATTAGAATCATTCATATGGGTTGAACGGGGTCATAGGGAGACCTATGACCCCCTTCAACCCATTCTATGATGACATATGTCCCTGGGGGTCCTAGGACCCCTAGGGACATATTAGAATCATTCATATGGGTTAAAAGAGGTCATAGGGTGACCTATGACCCCTTTTGACCCATTACATTATGACATATGTCCCTACAGGTCTTAAGATGCCTAGGAACATATTAGAATCTTTTATATAGGTCGAAAGGGGTCGTAGGATTACCTATGACCCCCTTCGACCCATTCCATGATGACATATTTCACTAGGTGTCCTAGGACTCCTAAGAAGATATTAGAATCGTTCATATGGGTAGAACTGGGTCATAGGGTAACCTATGACCCCCTTCGATAGATTCCATGATGACATATGTCCCTAGGGGTCTTAAGACCCCTATGGACATATTAGAATTTTTCATATGGGTTGAAGGGGGTCATAGGTCACCCATTACACGATGACATCTAGGGACATTTTAGAATCATTCATATGAGTTGAAGGGGGTCATAGGGTGACCTATGACCCCCTTGGACACATTCCATGATGACATATGTGCCTAGGGTTCCCACGACCCCTAGGGACACATTAGAATCATTCATATGGGTCGAAGGGACTCATAGGGTGACCTATGACCCCGTTCAACCCATTACATGATGACATATGTCCCTAGGGGTCCTAAGACCCCTAGGGACATATTTTAATTGTTCATATGTGTTGAAGGGGTTCATAGGGTGACCTATGACCTGCTTCGACGCATTCCAAAATGACATATGTCAGTAGGGGTCCTAGTACCCCTAAGGACATATTAGAATTATTTATATGGGTCGAAAGGGGTCATAGAGTTACCTATGACACCTTTTGACTTATTACATGATGACATATGTCCCTAGGGGTCCTAGGACCCCTGCTGACATATTAAAATCATTCATATGGTTCGAAGGGGCTCATAGGATGATCGATGAACCCCTTCTACCCATTACATGATGACATATGTCCCTAGGGGTCCTAGTACATCTAGGGACATATTAAATTTTTTCATATGGGTCGAAGGGTCCTACACATTCCATGACGACATATGTCCGTAAGGGTCCTAAGACCCCTAGGGGCATATAAGAATTGTTCATATGGGTCGAAGGGGGTCATAGGGTGACTTATGACCCCCTTCCACTCGTTACACAATGACATATGTCCCTAGGGGTCCTATGACCTCTAGAGACATTTTAGAATCATTCATATGGGTCGAAGGGGGTCATAGGTCACCCTATGACCCACTTTGACACATTCTATGATGACATATGTCTCTAGGGGTCCTACAACCCCTAGGGACATATTAGAATCATTCATATGGGTCGAAGGGGGTCATAGGGTGACCTATGACTGCATTTGACCCATTAGATGATGATAGATGTTCCTAGGGGTCGTAGGACCCCTAGGGACATATTAGAATCATTCATATGGGTCGAAGGAGGTCATAGGTCATAGGGTGACCTATGACCCCCTTTGACACATTCCATGATGACATATGTCCCTAGGGGTTGTAGGATCCCTATTGACATATTAGAATCATTCATATGGGTTGAATCGGGTCATAGGGTGACCTATGACCTCTTTCGACCCATTCCATGATGACATATGTCTCTAAGGGTCCTAGGAACCCTAGGGAGATATTAGAATCATTCATATGGGTTGAAGGTGGTCATAGTGTGACCTATGACTCTCTTCCACCTATTACATGTCAACATCTGTCCCTAGGGGTCCTAAGACCACTAGGGACATATTAGAATCGTTCATATGGGTTGAAGGGGCCCTATGACCCCTTTCAACACATTCCATGATGACATATGTCCCTAGGGGTCTTTGGACCCCTAGTGACATATTAGAATTGTTCATATGGGTTGAAGGGGGTCATAGGGTGACCTATGACCCCGTTCAACCCATTTCATGACGACATATGTCCCTAGGGATCCTAGGATACCTAATGATATACTATAATCATATATATGGGTTGAAGGGGGTCATAGGGTGACCTATGACCCCCTTCGACCCATTCCATGACGATATATGTCCCTAGGGTTCCTAGGACCCCTAGGGACATATTAGAATCATTCATATAGATTGAAAGGGGTCATAGGTCACCCTCTGACCCCTTTCGACCCATTACATGATGACATATATCCTTAGGGGTCCAAGGACCCCTAGGTACATATTAGAATCATTTATATGGGTCGAAGGAGGTCATAAGGTGACCTATGACCCCCTTTGACCCATTCCATGACGACATATGTCCCTAAGGGTCCCAAGACCCCTAGGGACATATTATAATCATTTATATGGGTTGAAGGTGGTCATAGGGTGACCTATGATCCCTTTTGACACATTACAATCGTTCATATGGGTCGAAAGACCTATGACCCCCTTCCTCTAAAATGGGTTGGGATTTCAAATTTTTTAGCAAAATTCACCGAGCTATATCGGATATCTAATTTCAAATTGGGTATCCGATTAGGCTTGGTATTTACCAACCTGTCCCGGTCAACCCAAAAGACGTGTTTGAAGAGGGTTTTAGTGATACTTAGACTTCGGGTAGTCATCTGACAATGTTATTTTGATCGAAATTGAATGAAATGAAAAGGGTTCTTTAATATCACTCTTGAGATTCCATCAATATAATTTCTATCAAATTCTAAGTTTGATAAGTATTTATTAGTTAATTATCAATGAAGATTATTGTAAAGTGCTAATTGACATACTGATTGAAAAATAGCTATAACTTTCAAATGGTATAACATTTTTTAAATATAAAAGTTGCATCACATTCTATGTTTCGCCTAGTATAAGAAAAAAAATTGGTAAAATTTTCTATTAGTCAAGGTGGTCAGACACGGGACTTTTTTTTCCAAAAAAAATTTGGTAGAAAATTAATATTTAATTATTTATTTAGAATAAAAATACCAAAAAATATGTGTCACATCCGTGCATGAGTCTACTTTTCATATGTATAATTATATTTTTAAAAAATTATAATTTGATTTTGATTAAAGTGGTCAGCCATACACCTACTTTTTATTTTTGCCTTGAAATTTTCATAGTACTGTATTAAAATTCAAACTTTTTACCATTCAATTACTTTTTTCTCCTGATAAGGCCTAGTAGTTTAGAAACTACATTCAATTTCCTACAGATTATTTTCTTACAACTTTTTGATATAAAGTCAATAACCACTTTAAAATTATTTGTCAAGTTGACATAACCTTGATTTGTTGGTTTTTCAATGCCACTTAAGGCCATAGTTTGGTTAACCATGACCCTGCACATACCCATATGGTAGCTACTCATGCCTGCAAAGAAGCTAGCTGGCTAAAGAGATTGTGTTCAGATATAGAGTTCAAACAAGGTATAGTGACAATTTATAGTGATAGCCAAAGTGCAATTTGCCTAGCAAAGAACCCAACTTTTCATGCAAGGACCAAGCACATTGATGTACAATATCATTTTGTGAGAGATATAGTCGAGGATGGCAAGGTGAAGCTGAAAAAGGTAGAGACTTTGGTGAATGTTATTGATGCATTAACTAAGCCCGTGAGCACAAATAAATTTAGATGGTGTTCAAAGTCTATGGACCTCTCAGCCCCTAGCAATTAAGTCCATAATATTTTTTGGATCCCCTGACTCTTGCAAGGTGTTTGACAAGTGGGAGAATGTTGAGAACATGTGTCTCAACCTCGCAATCTTCTTTTGAAAAATCGCATAATTTGTTTGTGGAAGTTTTCCACTTGTTTATACATTGAAAATTGGTTAATGAGTTGTTAAAAATGAGTCTTGTACATAGTAGAATATAGGTAGGTCATTTTTAGAGCCTTGATGGCTCATTTTATGACTTAAATGGGGGTCTAGACTAAGAGACAAAATTGTGGATGTGATTACTATTTTAACCCAGTTGTTTTTCCATATTGAAAATGTAAATGTCAAAAATGGGTAACATGTGGCATAGTAGTTTTTCCCATGGTTTTGTAAAACCACAAGTAGTTTTCATGTTGTAAAATCACTATAAAAAGAGGGCTTGGGGAGGTGTTTGTGAAAATTGAGTTCAGTTTGCAAGATTGGTGCTAGAAGGAGTCTCTTCAAGTTTGAGTTGTGGTAATGTGCTCTTGTAAGAACTTGCATTGCAAGTGTATTGTAATCATCTTGGTTTGATAATACATTGTGCGAGTTTTGGAAGGTGGGGTTTTTCTCCTGGAAGGGTTTCCCCACCATAATCTTATGTGTTCTTTGTTATTTTAATTATGTTATTATGCATTTCTTGAGATCTCTGCAATAGTTAGTTGAATTTGCATAATCATCCTCTCAAAGATTAGCTTAAGAAGTGATTCCACGCACCTTTGCTTCCTTACATCAATTCCTCAATATATTTGAATACATCATGGGAGATTGTAGAAATTTTTCTAGTCTATAAACAACAAAACAAGATATAATTAGGTATGTGCAGGATCATGGTCTACCAAACTATGGCCTTAAGTGGCAATTAAAATAGGCAAATCAGGGTTATGTTAACTAGGAACATAATTTTAAAGTGGTTATGGAGTTTATATCAAAAATTTGTAAGAAAATAATCGGAAGAAAATTGAATTTAGTTTATAAACTATTAGGCCTTACCTGGAGAAAAAAAATAATTGATTGATCAAAAGTTTGGATTTTAATGCAGTACTACGAAAATTTCAGCACGAAAATAAAAATTAGGTGTATGTCTGACCACCTTAATCAAAATCAAATGATAATATTTTTTTAATATAATTATAGATATAAAAAGTAGACTCATGCCTGGATGTGACGCATATTTTTGGATATTTTTATTCCAAATAAATAATTAAATATGAATTTTCTACTAAAACATTTTTGAAAAAAAAAAACTCATGTCTGACCACCTTAACTAATAAAAAAATTTACCAAATTTAATTTATTTTTATTTTTCTTATACTATGCGAAGCATAGAATGTGACACAATTTTTGGATTTAAAAAATGTTATACCGTTTGAAAGTTATAGCTATTTTTCAATCAGTATGTTATTCAACACTTACAATAATCTTCATTGAAAATTAACTAATAAATACTTATCAAACTCAGAATTTGAAAGCAATTATATTGATGGAATCTCGAGAGTGATATAAAAACACCCTTTTCATTTCATTCAATTTCGATCAAAATAACATTTCCAGATGGCTACTCGAAGTCTAAGTGTCACTAAAACCCTTCTCAAACACGTTTCTTGGGTTGATCGAATAGGCTTGGTAAATACCAGGCCTAATCGGATATCAGATTTGAAATAGGATATCGGATATGAAATCGGATATCCGATCATGCTTGGTAATTTTCCACACCAATTTGGAGGGAAATTTGAGAGGGGGGATTTTTTTCAATTTTAAATTTGGAGGGAGAGAAATTTAAGAGGAAATAAATTTAAGAGGGACACTTTAGACTATTTTAGAGGGAAATTTATTTATAATTATTATTATATTATCGTAATATGTATGATTATTATTATTAAATATAACATAGTTATAAATATAATAATAATTATTATAACTAAATATAATATAGTGATATATATGATATATATTAATATTATTAAATATATATAGTAGTATTATATGACTAAATTATTATATATAATAAAACATATGGTTATTATTATCAAATCTATAATCTAGTAACATATATGATTATTATTAAAATATAATCTAATAATATATTATTATTATATTAAAATATAAAATATAATATAATTATTAAATATAATATTATCATAAAATGCATCGAAATGATGCATTTTATGACAACATATGTCCCTAGTGCCCCTAGTGACCCATTTCGATGCATTCCCAATGCGTCCCTAGGAGTCCTAGGGATATACATTGTCACGGAATGCATTGAAATGGGTCATAGGGTGACCTATGACCCCCTTCGACCCACATGAACGATTCTAATATGTCCCTAGGGGTCCTAGGACCCCTAAGGACATATGTCATCATGTAATGGGTGGAAGGGGGTCATAGGTCCTTCAACCCATATGAACGGTTGTAATGTGTCGAAGGGGGTCATAGGTCACCCTATGACCCCCTTCGACCCATATAAATGATTATAATATGTCCCTAGGGGTCTTGGGAACCTTAGGGACATATGTCATCATGGAATGGGTCGAAGGGGGTCATAGGTCACCTTATAACCCCCTTCGACCCATATAAATGATTCTAATATGTACCTAGGGGTCCTAGGACCCCTAAGGATATATGTCATCATGTAATGGGTTGAAAGGGGTCATAGGGTGACCTATGACCCATTTCAATCTATATGAATGATTCTAATATGTCCCTAGGGGTCCTAGCAACCCTGGGGACATATATCATCATGGAATGGGTCGAAGGGGGTCATAGGTCACCCTATGACCCCCTTCGACCCATATATACGATTATAGTATGTCCCTAGGGGTCCTAGGATCCCTAGGGACATATGTCATCATGAAATGGGTCGAACAGGGTCATAAGTCACCCTATGACCCCCTTCAACCCATATGAACGATTCTAATATGTCACTAGGGGTCCAAGAACTCTAGGGACATATGTCATCATGAAATGTGTCGAAAGGGGTCATAGGGCCCCTTCAACCCATATGAACGATTCTAATATGTCCCTAGGGGTACTAGGACCCCTAGGGACATATGTTGACATGTAATGGGTGGAAGAGAGTCATAGGTCACACTATAACCACCTTCAACCCATATGAACGATTCTAATATCTCCCTAGGGTTCCTAGGACCCTTAGGGACATATGTCATCATGGAATGGGTCGAAAGGGGTCATAGGTCACCCTATAACCCGATTCAACCCATATGAACGATTCTAATATGTCAATAGGGATCCTATGACCCCTAGGGACATATGTCATCATGGAATGTGTCAAAGGGGGTCATAGGTCACCCTATGACCTATGACCTCCTTCGACCCATATGAACGATTCTAATATGTCCTTAGGGGTCCTATGACCCTTAGGGACATATGTCATCATTTAATGGGTCAAATGCGGTCATAGGTCACCCTATGACCCCCTTCGACCCATATGAATGATTCTAATATGTTCGTAGGGGTTGTAGGACCCCTAGAGACATATGTCATCACGGAATGTATCGAAGTGGGTCATAGGGTGACCTATGACCCCCTTCGACCCATATGAATGATTCTAATATGTCCCTAGAGGTCCTAATACCCCTAGGGACATATGTCATTGTGTAATGAGTGGAAGGGGGTCATAAGTCACCCTATGACCCCCTTCGACCCATATGAACAATTCTAATATGTCCCTAGGGGTCCTAGAACCCCTAGGGACATATGTCGTCATGGAATGTGTAGGACCCTTCAACCCATATGAAAAATTCTAATATGTCCCTAGGGGTACTAGGACCCCTAGGTACATATGTCATCATGGAATGGGTCAAAGGGGGTCATAGGTCACCCTGTGACCCGTTTCAACCCATATGAACTATTCTAATATGTCCCTATGGGTCCTAGGACCTCTAGGGACATATGTCGTCATGTAATAGGTCGAAAGGGGTCATAGGTCACCCTGTGACCCCCTTCGACCCATATGAAAAATTCTAATATGTCCCTAAGGGTACTAGGACCCCTAGGGACATATGTCATCTTAGAATGGGTCGAAGGGGATCATAGGTCACCCTAAGACCCTCTTCAACCCATATGAACAATTCTAATATGTCTCTAGGGGTCCTAGGACCCCTAGGGACATATGTCATCATGGAATGTGTCGAAGGGGGTCAAAGGTCACCCTATGACCTCCTTCAACCCATATAAACTATTATAATATGTCCCTAGGGGTCCTACGACCCATAGGGACATATGTCATCTTGGAATGTGTCGAAAGGGGTCATAGGTCACCCTATGACCCCCTTCGACCCATATGAATGATTCTAATATGTCCATAAGGATCCTAAGACCCCTAGGGACATATGTCATCATGGAATGGGTCCTTCAACACATATGAACGATTCTAATATGTTTGTAGGGTTCTTAAGACCCCTAGGGACATGTGTCATCATGTAATGGGTCGAAAGGCATCATAGGTAACTCTATGAACCCCTTCGACCCATATGAACAATTCTAATATGTCCCTAGGGGTCTTAGGACCCTTGGGGACATATGTCATCTTGGAATGTGTTGAAGGGGATCATAGATCACCCTATGACCCCCTTCAACCCATATGAATTATTCTAATATGTCTTTAGGATTCTAATATGTCCCCTAGAGACATATGTCGCTATGGAATGTGTCCAAAGGGGTCATAGGTCACCCTGTGACCCCCTTCGACCCAAATTAACGATTCTAATATATCCTTAGGGTCCTAACACCCATAGGGGCATATGCCATCATGAAATGGGTAGAAGGAGTTCATCGGTCACCCTATGAGCCCCTTCGAACCATATGAATAATTTTAATATGTCAGCAGGGGTCCTAGGACCCCTAGGGACATATGTCATCATGTAATGGGTCGAAAGGGGTCATAGGTAACTGTATGACCCCCTTCGATCTATATAAATGATTCTAATATGTCCCTAGGGGTACTAGAACACCTAGTAACATATGTCATCTTGGAATGCGTTGAAGGGGGTCATAGGTCACGCTATGAACCCCTTCGACCCATATGAATGATTATAATATGTCCCTAGGGGTCTTAGGACCCCTAGGGACATATGTCATCATGTAATGGGTTGAACGGGGTCATAGGTCACCCTATGACTCCCTTCTAACCATATGAATGATTCTAATATGTCCCTAAGGGTCGTGGGACCCCTAGGCACATATGTCATCATGGAATGTGTCCAAGGGGGTCATAGGTTACCCTATGACCCCCTTCAACTCATATGAACGATTCTAAAATGTTTGTAGGGGTCCTAGGACCCCTAGAGAAATATGTCATTGTGTAATGGTTGACCTATGACCCCCTTCAACCCATATGAACAATTCTAATATGTCCATAGGGGTCTTAAGACCCCTAGGGACATATGTCATCATGGAATCTATCGAAGGGGGTCATAGATTACCCTATGACCTAGTTCTACCCATATAAACGATTCTAATATGTCCTTAGGAGTCATAGGACACCTAGTGAAATATGTCATCATGGAATGGGTCGAAGGGGGTCATAGGTCATCCTATGACCCCCTTCGACCTATATGAACGATTCTAATATGTTCCTAGGCGTCTTAAGACCCGTAGGGACATATGTCATAATGTAATGGGTTGAAAAGGGTCATAGGTCACCCTATGACCTCTTTCAACCTATATGAACGATTCTAATATGTCCCTAGGGGTCCTAGCACCCCTAGGGACATATGTCATCATGGAATGGGTCAAAGGGGGTCATAGGTCTCCCTATGAACCCCTTCAACCCATATGAATGATTATCATATGTCTCTAGGGGTCCTAGGACCCGTAGGGACATATGTCATCATGGAATGGGTTGAATGAGGTCATAGGTCACCCTATGACCCCCTTCGACCCATTTGAACGATTCTAATATGTCCCTAGGGGTCCTAAGATCCCTAGGGACATATATGTCGTCATGGAATGTATCGAAGGGGGTCATAGGGTTCCACCCATATGAACAATTCTAATATGTCCCTAGGGGTCCTAGGACCCCTAGGGACATATGTCATCATGTAATGGGTCGAAAGGACCTATGACCCCCTTCGACCCATATAAACAAGTCTTATATCTAGGACCCCTAGGAACATATGTCGTCATGGAATTTGTTGAAAGGGGCCATAGATCATCCTATGACCCCTTTCAATCCATATAAACGAGTCTAATATGTCCTAAGGGGTCCTAGGACCCTTAGGGACATATGTCGTAATGGAATGCATCGAAAGCTTTGACCCATATAAACGAATTTAATATGTCCATAGGGGTCCTATGACCCTTAGGGCCATATGTCATCATGGAATGCGTCGAAAGGGGTGATAGGTCATCCTATGACCCCCTTCAACCCATATAAACGATTCTAACATTTCCGTAGGGGTCTTAGGACCCCTAGAGACATATGTCATCATGGAATTCATTGAAATGGGTATAAATAATTATAACATGTCCCTAGGGGTCCTAGCACCCCTAGGGACATATGTCATCATGGAATGCGTCAAAATGACCTATGACCCCTTTTGACCCATATAAATGATTGTAATATGTCCCTAGGGGTCCTAGGACCCCTAGGGAAATATGTCGTAATGGAATGTGTCGAAAGGGGTCATAGGTCATCCTATGACCCCCTTCGACCCATATAAACGATTATAATATGTCTCTAGGGGTCCTAGGACCCCTAAGGACATATGTCATAATGTAATTTGTCGAAAGGGGTCATAGGTCATCCTATGACCCCCTTCGACCCATATAAACAATTCTAGTATGTCCCTAGGGGTCCTAGGACCCCTAGGGACATATGTCATTATGGAATGTGTCGAAAGGGTCATAGGTCATCTTATGACCCCGTTCGACCCATTTAAACGATTCTAATATACCCCTAGGGGTCCTAGGACCCTATGGACATATGTCATCATGGAATGTGTCAAAAGGCATCATAGGTCATCCTATGACTCCCTTCGACCCATATAAATGATTCTAATATGTCTCTAGGGGTCCTAGGACCCCTAGGGACATATGTCATCATGGAATGTGTCGAAAGGGGTCATAGGTCATCGTATGACCCTGTTTGACCCATATAAACGATTGTAATATGTCCCTAAGGGTCCTAGGACCCCTAGAGACATATGTCATCATGGAATGTGTTGAAAGGGGTCATAAAATAGGAACTCTAGAGACATAAGTCATCATAGAATGTTTGAAAAGGGGTCATAAGTCATTCCCCTTCAACCCATATAAATTATTCTAATATGTGAGGACCCCTAGGGATATATGTCATCATGGAATGTGTCGAATGGTGTCATAGGTCATCCTATGACCCCCTTTGACCCATATAAATGATTGTAATATGTCCCTAGGGATCCTAGGACCTCTAGGGACATATGTCATCATGGAATGTGTCGAAAGGGGTCATAAGTTATCCTATGACCCTGTTCAACTTATATAAATAGTTGTAATATGTGCCTAGGGGTTCTAGGACCCCTAGAGACATATGTCATCATGGAATGTGTCGAGAGGGGTCGTAGGTCATCCTATGACCCCTTTTGATCCATATAAATGATTTGAATATGTCATATGTCATTATGGAATGTGTCGAAAGGGGTCATAGGTCATCCTATGACCCCTTTCAACCCATATAAATGATTATAACATAACCCTAGGGACATATGTCATCAGAGCATGTGTGTAATGGGGTCATAAGTCATCCTATGAAACTTTTTAACCCACATAAATGATTCTAATATGTCCCTAGGGGTCCTAGGACCCCTAGGGACGTATGTTTTCAAGAAATGTGTCGAAAGGGGTCATAGGTCATCCTATGACCCCCTTTGACCCATATAAATGATTATAACATGTCCCTAGGGGTCCTAAGACCCCTAAGGACATATGTCATCGTAGAATGTCTTGAAAGCCCTATGACCACCTTCGACCCATATAAACGATTCTAATATGTCCTTAGGGGTCCTAGGACCCCTAGGGACATATGTCAAAAGGGTTCATAGGTCATCCTATGACCCCATTCGACCCATATAAATGATTCTAATATGTCCCTAGGGGTCCTAAGACCCCTATGGAAATATGTCATCATGGAATGTGTCGAAAGGGGTCATAGGTCATCCTATGACTCCCTTCGACCCATATAAACGATTCTAATATGTCCCTAGGGGTTCTAGGACCACTAGGGACATATGTCATCATGGAATGTTTCGAAAGGGGTCATAGGTCATCCTATAACCCCCTTTGACTCATAAACGATTGTAATATGTCCCTAAGGGTCCTAAGACCCCTAAAGACATATGTCATCATGGAATGTGTCGAAAGGGGTTATAAGATAGGACTCCTAGAGACATATGTCTTCATGGAATGTGTCAAAAGTGGTCATAGGTCATCTTATCACCTCGTTCGACCCATATAAATAATTATAATATGTCCCCAGGGGTCCTAGGAACGCTAGAGACATATGTCATCATTGTATGTGTCGAAAGGGGTCAGAGGTCATCATATGACCCCCTTTGACCCATATAAATGATTGTACTATGTCGCTATGGGTCCTAGGACCTCTAGAGACATATATCATCATGGAATGTGTCGAAAGAGGTCATAGGTCATCCTATGACCCCTTTCGACCCATATAAATGATTCTAATATCTTTGTAGGGGTCCTAGGACCCCTAAAGACATATGTCATCATGAAATGTGTCGAAAGGGGTCATAGGTCATCCTATGACCCCTTTCGACTCATATAAGTGATTCAAATATGTCACTAGGGGTCCTAGGACCCCTAAGACATATGTCATCATGGAATATGTCAAAAGGGGTCATAGGTCATCATGTGACCCCTTTCGACTCATATAAACGATTCTAATATGTCGCTAGGGGTCCTAGGATCCCTACGGATATATGTCATCATGGAATGTGTTGAAAGGGGTCATAGGTCATCCTGTGATCCCTTTCGATCCATATAAATGATTCTAATATGTCCCTAGGGGTCCTAGGACCCCTAGGGACATATTTCATCATGGAAGGACATATGTCATCATGGAATGTGTCGAAAGGACCTATGACCCCCTTCGACTCATATAAACAATTATAATATGTCTCTAGGGGTCCTAGGACCCCTAGGGACATATGTCATCATGGAATGTGTGGAAAGGGGTCATAGGTCATCCTGTGACCTGCTTCGACCCATATAAACAATTCTAATATGTCCCTAGGGGTCCTAGGACCCTTGGCGACATATGTCATCATGGAATGTGTTGAAATGGGTCATACATCATCTTGTGACTCCCTTCGACTCATATAAATGATTCTAATATGTCCCTAGGCATCCTAGGACCCCTATGGACATATGTCATCATGGAATGTGTCGAAAGGGGTCATAGGTCATCTTATGACTACCTTCGACCCATATAAATATTTTTAATATGTCCCTAGGGGTCGTAGGACCCCTAGGGACATATGTTGTCACTGAATGTGTCGAAAGGGGCCATAGGTCATCCTATGACCCCCTTTGACCCATATAAATGATTTTAATATGTTCCTAGGAGTCCTAGGATCCCTATGGACATATGTCATTATGGAATGTGTCGAAAGGGGTCATAGGTCATTCTATGACCCCTTTCAACCCATATAAACGATTCTAATATGTCCCTAGAGGTCCTAGAACCTCTAGGGACATATGTTGTCATGGAATGTGTTGACCTATGACCCCCTTCAACATATATAAATGATTCTAATATGTCCCTAAGTGTCTTAAGACCCCTAGGGACATATGTTGCAATGGAATGTGTTGAAAGGGGTGATAGGTCATCCTATGACCACCTTCAACCCATATAAAGAATTCTAATATGTCCCTAGGGGTCCTAGGACCCCTAGGGACATATGTCATCATAGAATGTGTCGAAAGGGGTCATAGGACATCCTATGACCCCCTTTGACCCATATAATTGATTTTAATATGTCCTTAGAGGTCGCAGGACCCCTATGGACATATGTCGTCATGGAATGTGTCGAAAGGGGTTATAGGTCATCCTATGACCCCCTTCGACTCATATAAACAATTCTAATATGTCCCTAGGGGTCCTAAGATCCCTATGGACATATGTTGTCATGGAATGTGTTGAAAGGGGTCATAGGTCATCCTTTGACCCCTTTCAACCCATATAAATGATTCTAATATGTCCCTAGGGGTCCTAGGACCCCTAGGGACATATGTCGTCATGTTATGTGTCAAAAGGGGTCATAGGTCATCCTACGACACTCTTCGACCCATATAAATGATTCTAATATATCCCTAGGGGTTCTAGGACCCCTAGGGACATATGTCATCATGGAATGTGTCAAAAGGGGTGATAGGTCATCCTATTGCACCCTTCGACCCATATAAGTGATTATAATATGTCCCTAGAGATCTTAGGACCCCTAGAGACATATGTCATCATGAAATCTGTCGATAGGGGTCAGAGGTCGTCCTGTGACTCCCCTCAACCCATATAAACGATTCTAATATGTCCCTAGGGGTCCTAGGATCCCTAGGGACATATGTTGTCATAGAATGTGCCGAAAGGGGTCATAGGTCATCCTGTGACCCCTTTCGATGCATATAAATGATTGTAATAGAAATAATGTAGTAAAAATATCATAATATAGTAAAAATAATAATAATATAGTGTAATAATCATATATATATATATATGTATGTATGTATGTATGTATGTATGTATGTATGTATGTATGTATGTATGTATGTATGTATGTATGTATGTATGTATGTATGTATTAATATATATATTATATTTATAGATTATAATAATAATAACATAATATATTATTATATATTAATAACATAGGTCATAATAATAATAATAATATATTATATATTTTAATTTATAGATGATGATAATAATAATAATAATTAATAACATATATATATATATATATATATTATGTTATTATATTTAATAAAAATATAATAATAATAATATAATATAATAATATATATTATATTTACAGATTATATATTATATCTTTACATATTTCATAACTGAAATTAGTCATATAACTCACAAATTCATTTTTCCCTACTTTTTTTTTGCCGCCAGTATCAAATATTCGATATTAAATTAGATATTCGATAAGGCTTGGGCCTTACTTTCCAGGTTTGGTACCTGGATAGGTGAAAAAAAGTCAGAGCAGATTTTGAAGCACTTTTAGACGTCTTTAAACTCTATTTTTTTCACATCACCACTTTTTGGCACACCATGATCTTGCACATATCCAATTACCATTTGAAATTTACTGGTACTTAATTTAATTTTTAAAGAAGACTGCAAAAGCAACTTTCAATTACATACATGGTACAAATAAGCTGAATAAAAGGAAGAAACTAATGAAAATAAGAATAACTAAGGCACCTAAGTCCAAATAACAACTTAATTCCTAGCTTTAGTTAAGTTTACAATGAAAAAATATTGCTTGCTAAAAAGTTTCATCCTACACAATATTACTATTGCTCTCAAAGTGGGATGCAATAGATGATAAAAAAAGCCCATATCTAAATCTTTTCTTCAAAATCAAATCTCAAATTTCCAAACCCTAACCTTAACAAAGAAATAACTTGGCCACAGTTTCCTTGTGTTTATGAATCCAAAGACTGTCTACTAACTCTAATTGTTCCTCTTCTTCTAAACAACATCATATAGTTTTAAAATCTGCGCATAAATCCCTAGATAAGACTAGGGCGGATACAAGTGGTGCTCTACTTGAGATTAATTCCATAGAACCTTATCATACATGCTAGTGAATGAGACATTGAAGACGAGGTTGGATGTTAAAATCAACAATATGCATTTATTAGGATGCATATAAATAATCATTCAAGTCATTTATTAAACACACAAATTATTTTAAAAAGTCAATTATCTGATTTACAAGAACTATTCCAACATAATAAATGTATGAAAGATGCATAACATCTAAATTGATAAATTTAGAAATTAATTTAAAAATATTTACTTTCCAATTATTGTCCATTATTTTTTATTCTATAATTGAACTATTCATGCATTAGTAGTGGTGCTCTAAATAAGAACTAATAATATTAGAAGACTCAAAGCTAGAGTTGATAAATCTCAATCTAAGCATCGAGAAAAAGCAAGTGGATAGGAAAGCTAAGGAAAATATTTTTTGAACTTCCAAAATCTCTCATACAAGCTCAAATTTCATATAGCATGCACTATCGATGAATAATTTAAATTTGTCGTGCTTTTCATATTTAGTCTTTGCAATGGAAATAGAGATGTGCCGAGAAGAATGAACGATGAAAACAGGAAGGGCAAAGGAAAATTTGAGAAACATTGCCTGCATAAAAATCTGTTGTCAACTAATCTAAATAGGAAATGGCAAGTGCATTTTCGCACCATTCTCCCTTCCAATTTCTAATTTCTAATTCCACAGACCCAATCTCTTTTAAATATTTTCCCGCCATTGCAAAAGTTTAAACTTGGATGCTTTCCACGCCTGTGTAGACGTATTATAACAAAAATCAAAACTTTGAAGCAAAGGCTTTGATGGATTCCATACCTCAGAGAAGGCTTTCTAGTAAAGTTGGAAAAATGAGTCCCATTGTTAAAGAGAAGAATGGCAATGGTGCCAGTGGCCCACCGCCAATTCATCCATCCGCGCTCGAGAAAAATTCAAACCCTTAACTCATATTCCTCCACATTATACAAAGAGTAGAAGCTCTTCCCTAGGGTTTGTATCTCCAGATGTTGGTAGGAAGAGTTCTTTGTCGGGGTGTAGAACAAGTGAGAAAAGTCTTGTGGAAATCAATGGGTCGAAGCCCTCCAAGTCCCTTGAGAAAATGACACTAAAAATTGATGCTTTGAAGCTCTCTAGCGCTCCCGGGTTGTTGAAATCCAAAACCCCAAAGATTGATTTGTGTAGTAATGTATTGAATGTTTCTCATTGTGTGAAGACCCCCTCTGTGAAGCAGTTTTTGACTTATAGGAGGACACAAAATAACATTACATCATTGCCTGCCAGGGTGCATTGTGCTGAAACAAGGCATGCTGGGTCTGAAGCAATGCCATCCCTTAAAGCTGAAGACAAAGAACCAGATGGGTGCATTTCAACAGGCTCGATTTCTAACGTTAGTGCTTATGATCTCATAAAGCAATCTGCTAGCTGTCAGGACATGTATAATGATCAAAGTGAGCACACTGAACAACAATGCTCTGTTTTGATAAATGCTCTTGGAACTTATCGTAGCAGTCAAAGAGATTCTGAGGATGGTACATCTATTGTATCATTCTCTGAAGTAAATTTGTGCCCCAAAGATGAGGCAGTAGAAAACCATGACTACGTTTCAGGAAGTATTGGGGCTGAAATGGCTTCCAAAGTCAATGCAGATGGTCATATAAAACAATTTGTTGAGTGGGAAGATGATCAAGGTGCTGATGGCAGACAAGGTAATGAGACTACTACACTTGATAGCAGCATATGTGATTTTTTTAATTCTTCTTGCTTTGTTGATGGCGATGAAAACAGTCATATTCAGGTTGGCAATGCAGCAGTAATATAGAGGTTGAAAGCCCACACAAATTTAGGCAGGGACGTGTCTATCTTGTTGATAATCAAAATTCTGAAGCTGGAAAGGCTGGTTTGAGGCATCAGATAAGTGAGGAAAGAAGAACACACAAGTGGATGTTGGATTATGCTTTCACGAACATAGTGAAAAGACTCTCTTCTTTAAAAAAAACTCTCCCCTTTCAAGAAACTAAGATTTTAAGGGAGGTTGAGATGTTCTCTCCCAAGAACTGTTTCTAGCAACCTAATAATTGTGAACATTTAGCCTGCACAGGGCTGATTATAGTTGATAAAATACTTATAACCATGTTAATATTTTTATGTGTTTATTATTTTGAGTTTTTATTTTCATGTCGAGCAAATAAGTTCTTTCTGTTGAATATCACAAGGGAAGGGATCTAAATCATTTTGTCAACCTAGGTTGGGCTGATCTGGTTTTCAGCAGCCCAAGTTGTTGGCTAACAGGAAAACCCTTGAAAAGACAAATTCCTTGTGATCTAGGGAAGTGCATGGTGAAATGTTTATTAATTTATAAATCCAAGTAGTTGTTTGTGTGTGTAGTATTGTATCTAGTGTAAAGTGAGGATAACAAAAGTTATATGTCACTAGTAGCTATTAATCTTTTACAACCCATGACATTAAGCTTGTGTAAGATATTGGGTTTGTGTTTTTTTAATTTAAGATTTTGAATCACTCTCTCTGATTCATCATTAGAAAGAAGTACAAAATTCTATTTTCCAGTATTATTGGAGGCAACACATTTCTAAATAGAACCGGTTCTACTTTCATAGACATACTATGTAATATATGTTCGAGTATTTTTGTTTTTGTTTTTGTTTTATACAATTTTCATGGTTTATCGATGCCATTTGAATACTCTCAAAAGTTGAGACGTCAAGTTCTATTCAAGGACTGCATGTTTTTCAACAAAATCTTTAACTTCATTAATTTTCACAAACATCTCAGAGGAGAAGATTTCTGAATCTCGATGAAGAAGAATTTTAGAATAATTGGTAAATACGTTTGACAAATTTAGGAGGGAGGTAGTAGAAACCATTCTGATTCTTTGGTACACTTTGGTGTGAGATTTTATAACCTTTCTTGACCTTTCATCTTAAGCTGTGAATTCTGCAATGTTTTGAAAAAATCATATAAAGTTGAGAGAAGAAGGAAAAAAGATAGATTGCAACATCGATGAAAAATTCAAGGCAAGACACTTGTGAAGAGTGGAAGGAGATGGAAGATCAGTGGGGTGCCAATCAAGAGAAGGCATTTATTGCAGAGCAAATTCATAGATAAATTATATTCTAGAGAGACTCCTTAGAGATGGATTTTAGTCTAAATGAGTGTTGAAGTCATTGCCATCATCATCATCCTAAAATGGCTTTATAGTGTGGAAAAATACTTACCACCATAGTTGATCTAGATAGATGTTTAAGTATTTTCTGGGACTTTTAATCTGGAACTTAATATTAATATTTAAGATGATACACAATGTTATACCTTTCAAGGATAGGGTAGAGAAAGCAGCAATATAATATGGACTCAAATTTCTTGGGAAGAATATATGGCAGCGAACTAAGAATGATTACATACATGAGCAATACCAACTGCTGTCACTAGTGGCATAGATCACATCAAGGATATCTGATAATTATCATTTCAATCAAGAAATGGAATCACCGACCAATAGTTCTAAAGTGTTTCAAAAGGAAAGGAAACCTTGGAGTAGGAATAAATACAGCAATGAGATATTTGAACATAGCAAAAAGACCTTCTAAACTTAGAGGGAAAAAACAACTGATAATCCAAATTTGAAAAGAAAAAGTTTGAGAAGACTCTCTTATGGGTCAACATATTTAAGAATAAGTTAGAGATCCATTGAGGTGAAATGCATATCATGGAATATAATCATGGAAGACCTATAGTATTGGAGAAATAGATTGACGATTAGGATGGTCATAGAAATAAATAATTCAATTTAATAAAGTATTTACAAAAATATAAATTAAAAGAGATTTGTCATAAAACGGCGTTTGTGAAAATGGTTGAAAAATTAGTCATATATGGGAACCTTTGATCGACTACTTTAGTCAGATTAATATCTCGATATTATCTTGATTTATAATGAATGATAAACACTTTCAACAATTCTATTTGGGACAATCATTTGGCATTGCCATAGAGGTTAGTATCTACGAATTGAGATCAAAAGTCAGGTGACTAAGGAAGATATTTGTAAGCTTTTGTAAATTTGAATCTCAAAATGGGAAAATGCAACTAGACATGACCTCCCATAAAGGTGAAGTAGATTACACTGTCCGTTTGACATCTCAACTTCCAATAAACCATGAAAATATTATAAAAATAAACACAAGAAAAAGGCAGGACGATATATTACTTAACATACCTAGTTCAACTATTTTTATATAGGAGGCCTCGGCTCCAATGACATTTGTCTTTAGGTGTTTAGGAGAGAGTTTGTTTGACATTGTTTGTGATTGATTTTACTATGTTTGTGAGAGCATAATCCAACATCGACTCATATGCTGCTCTTCTTTTCTCGGACATCTAATGTCTCAAATCAGCTTCTGAATTTTGATAATCAAAACAATAGACACGTCCTTGCATGAATTTGAGATAATAAGGCTTGCTTTTTTTCTCTTCTAAAATTATTTATATCCTTTTAATCCTCTTTTGGGGCTTCCATACTTTAGAACTGATCCAATCAGAGAGTACCTCAAAATATGATAGAATTCTTCTGTTACTTCGTTGGATAGCTCATGATACCGGGTCTGATCATCATCAAAACCATTGCTTGTTCTAGTGATCTCATTTTTTGTATTCTCAAGTTCTAAATATTGCTTTTCCATAGCACAAGCATCCTGTCCACCAGCTGAAGTATGGACATGCCTTCGTCAAACTAAAAACTTGTACTAGACCCTAGTGAAGAATTGTCTATTAGACAGTTGACATTTTTAGTAATGTTGAATTGTATGTGAAAATTTGATTCACTTTCCTTGCTACTATCATCCTTGCATTATGCAAAAAGGCTTATCAGATTGTAGTCATCATGAAATCCTTCCAAGATGTTTTTTGTAATGTCAGTGCACTCCTCCTTTATAACTTTTATGGAACCCTCACCGGATTCAATAACTAAATTTATTTGTTCATTGTCAAAACCTTTGTATAACTACTGCATTGCATGGTAAAAGTGGCAACCTGAATATGACGGTTTAGGTTACCATCTTCACAGTAAAAAGAATTAACTACATTTGTTGCTATAAAGCTCATAATTTACTAATTTCATTACCTGGTCTGCCATAAGCACTTTTGGTCATCTTTCTAGGTAACAAACTATTTTGTATGATCATCCGTATTAACTTTGGAAGCCATTTCACCCAAACACTTGTTGAAATGTAGTCATTTTCTTATTTTGCTTGATCTTTCATAGTCATTTTCTTATTTTGCTTGTTCTTTCAAAAATGAACTTGAGAGAATGACACATTGTGCATACCATTAGAATCTTTCTAATTGTTGTAGTCTGTTTACCATCAAAATCTTTCTGACTGTTGTAGTCTAAATTTATCAAAACAGAGTCCTAGTAGGTAGGAGAGTGCTCTATGAGATTAAATCAATATCATCAAAATCAGAACCACACTAAGAGCTTCATGAAAAACACCTTTAATGATTTTTGAATTCATAGTTCACCTTTAGGGTTTAGGGATGAATTTTCTTCAGATGAAGTTGCTTGTTGTAGAACATAATATTTTGTTAAAATGTTGCATACAGGTCCAAAAACATTTACTTGAATAAAATAGCGTGGTTCAAATCCTTTAATCAGATCATAATCATCATTGCAGCCAACTCGCAGCTCTGTGTGATCAAAGTGAGAAACAAATAAACTCTCTGAGCTTCTTGATTTATAGCATTATTCTTCTTCCACAACCTCTTTGAGATATTCATTTTCTATAGATAATGTTACACGTGGTGTGCAATCAAGTTCAACCTCAAAGCCTAGAAAATTACAACTATTTTCTTCTTTCACGTTGTGTTGAAGACAACAATTGATTTCACATAATGGCACTTTCAGAAGTGTCATCAATATCAATCTCCTATTTATCATTCTCAACATTCTCATCCCCTGCAAAGACTTCCATAGATTCATCATCCTCCATCTTAATTTTTTATTTTCCATTGAGATCTCAGCTATCAGTGTTCCATTATTTCCATGGCCGTTATCAAATTTAAATAGCAATCCATCAATTTTTAGGGCAGTTTTCTCAAGTGACTGAAAGGGCTTCAAACTATTAATTTACAGAGGAATTTTCTGACTAGTTGTAGATCCCAGCAAAGAACTCCAACTACCAGTCTGGAGATGTAAATTGTAAGGAAGAGCTTCTACCCTTTGTAAAATAAGTAATAATCAGATTTAAGTTTTTGAATTTATCTGAGCCCACTTGGATGAATTGGCGGCGGGTCACTGGTAAAGGCACCAATTTACACTAGTGTGATACCTCTCTACCCGGGCTTGGAAAACATTTATAAGAGATTTGGGGTCAGAAAAAGCAGGGGCTTTTCTTCTAACATTAGAATGAAAGGCTTGGTTTGCAGAATGCGTGTAGACCAAAGAATTGAATTGTACGATATTGATGAATTTTGCTGATCCATATGGAAACAATTTTTCTTTTAATGTTTTATTGAGAAAAACTTAGAAAACAAGATAGAAATAATAGAAATGTTTTTTTACCAGCAATATTAAAAACTAAAAATAACGCAGAACATATTTAAAGGGAAGGTTTTTCAAAGCATCCGCAAAGCTAATCAGAATGCAACAATCATCCCCAACTGCATATTGTAAGATGATGATAAGGATGATATCCATTATTTTGGCTTTGAGCTGTAGACATAATGGAATGTTTTTTTTGCTCTTAAAACAAAGATCATACCAAAAACATTTCCAGATCGGTTCATGGAAGCTTTCCATATCCATTATAGTTTCTTTAGCCAATGCTAGCACTCCTTTTTAAGGGTAGAAGGGGTATGTCAAACTATTAAGGGAGGGGTTCTATGAGAGGGGCTTAACCTATTTTTAAGGAAGTGGTAATCTCATGAATAAGCTATATTTTCGCTTATTTTTTATGCACACCTTAAATTGGCGCTATCTATTTTGATGCAAAAAGCGACATGAATGGACTAAAAAAGACATGACCATATTGAATAACATGCTATGTTATGAATGATAACTTGGGCCAGTTTGTGGAGTTCTGGGATTGCCCCTTTTACCACCAAAGATTAGTTTTTTTATGGAATATTAGACAACCATATGAGGATGGTGTGTGCCTAGTTCTTATGAGGTATCTAACACTGGAGGGCAGATTTGGTGTATGTTATTACTACCATTTTCCTCTGTTGAATCATTTTGGAAATAGGGACTTCATTTCTATTCCTTTTTTTCTGTTGCACTCTCTTGAAGACATGGTTGTTGATGTTAGGTAAAAAAGAGTAAAGGTTTAAATTTTACCATAATTAATCAAGGCTTAATTTTTTGCCTTTATCAATTTCACCTCGCCTTGTGTCCCCCAGAGAGGTGGTTGTGAAAAACCCACGTCATGGTCAGAACTCCCCCTCGAGCTCAAGCACGAGGATGAAAATGCATGTAATGCCCTGCCAAAGGATCCAAAGAATTAGCCTAAAGTTTCACCAAGTTTGGTAGCATTTTTTTATTTTTTTGAAAACATGAAAGTTAAAACCATTTACAACTTATACGGAAGCAATAGCAAAAAGTAATCATAACATACATAATAGGTTACATTCTTCATGGATCCCTTAACGTTGAATAACATCTAAATCAACTAGTATTAATGATTCCATCTAATACTACATCCACATGATATAATACTAAAAAGTCCAACATTCTTAAATTACATTTCTGATTGCTCGATCATCCACTGTACATGCCACAGGTTATGAAAGGCTTAAAAGAATATACATCCGTGTAAATAAACTACATCGTCATACTAACTCTAATCCATGTTGCAATAACATAAATGAAACCACAAACCATACATGATACATCATCATAACCATAAATCATCAAACATAATTAACTAAGTGCACGATTCCTCCCAACCATAAATAGCATCATTAGACCATCGTGGATCCTAGCCATCCCTTTGTGCGTGACATTCCAAATCACTGAAGAGATCATCGGTATTAACATAATAGGAATGTCACTCCTAAATCATACTACATCATATGCAGAAAGTAATCTAACATGCAAAGTAAAGCATAAGATAACATCATCTAACATATACAAATCATCAATGTGAGGATACATGTCCACCATCATAATCCATGAAGATAGATGCCAACAAAGAATGCATCAGCCACGGTGTCTCAGACGGATCTCAAATGGTAAGAGTGAAAAAGCACTACCACCCGACCGCGTGGAACCTAAATGGTCCACTCCCACCGCGCTGAGGAGATAATGCGATAGGGTATGCTCATCCTAGAAATTTAGGGAAGTCGATATCCGGTACCTGCAACCTGCATAAAATCCATGCATGTACATACACAATATATACTAAGCTAAACAGGCAATGGCAGGAAGTGGTGCATTGTGTAGATCTCGACTCACAGGTGACTACGACTCCCTTCCTTAACCACATCACAAACGCCATACATAAGAACAAACATGCACGCCATACACATGCAAGTATGGGGTAAGTATCCATAAGAAAACACATATGATAATAAATCATCCAACTAATCATCATTAATAACTGCAAACACTATAATAATCATCATACATACATGAAATATAAAGTATCAAGTAATCTCATCATATATCAACTAAATCTGAAACAATATCTGATAATCTCAAAACAATGCCACTATTAATCATCAACATAAAACTAGTCCTAAAAGAGTTCGACAATGATAGTAAAAATGAGAACTAGGGGTAGGCATTACAATGCACACCCCTAGGCCATCCCCTAGTAAGTAAACTACGAAAAAAAAAAATTCGACATAGCCTTAGAACAAAAGGGAAACAAGAAAATTAAAATTGAAAAATTAGTGGAGGTTGTTGGAGAGGATTCAAGGGAGGATAATGGGGGTAAACCTAGAAGGAGGTCTGGTAGGCTTGCCCAATCCCTAGCTAGGTGCAAACAGAAGTCCCTTAGATACCCAGTGGAGGAGGTGGAAGAAGATAGCTCTGGCAACAAAAGTGATAGAAGGGAGGAGGAAGATATTCCCAACTCCAAGAAGGATGATGGTAATGAGGAGGGGGAGAAAATTTTTAACTCTAGGAACAATTCAACGAATGATACTCAAACCCAGGTCTCTGATGGAAAAGCGGAGAAAACTAAGACCACCCATGTGTTTGCCAGATTCTCCCTCAAACCTATTACCTTTTGTGAAGAGAACAGCAAGAAGGATAATTCCCCCATAACCATTTCATCCCCTGTTAAGGAGAATTTGAAGGTTTCCTCTAATCCACAGGTTTTGCCAAACAAATCACAGGTGCAGAAAATGAAAGAGGTTGTTGCAAAGGGAGACGAGGGGCCTAAAGATAGGACCGAGGTGATGAACGAGAAATACATGCATCTTGAAAGAAGGGTCAAAGCTTTGGAGGAGGGGTTCTTCACCTTCTCCAAATTTGGCATTAAAGTTACCCATGCTGCAGCAACAACCCTTCAATTGCTAGCACAGGAAAAGGAGGACAAGGGCTTGGACATGGAGGACCATAAGTTGCTCTTCAAGTTTCTTGTTGATGACTAGACCTAGATCCTACTACATGCAAAGGGGAAAGGGAAAAAGGAAAACTAAGTTTTTTTATGTCTTATCAGTTACTAGGATCTTTGGATCCAAAGACTTTTAATACTTTACTGGTAGTATTGATTTTGTTGGTTATCAGTTGTGATTAAGACTTGGGTTGGCTCGGGTATCTTTTTGGACAGTGTTGAAATATAGTAGTTGGTTTGTAGCTTTGTTGGTTTTAGCTTAGTTGCTGGTCTTTGTTTGTGGTTGCAAACTTTTGGATCTTTGCTTGATTTATTTTTTGACTACTGGTGTTTCTGGCTAGTAATGTGCTGGTTATTAGCTTTTTTATTGTATTTGGGTCGACCCCCTTGCTTTTGGTCACTTTTATTATCAAAAACATGCTATGTTATGCATGATCTCATTCCAGATTGCCCATGGCTAAAAAGCCGAAGGAATGCACCTGACGTGACTATTTCTTTGATTTATTAGTTAATTTAAAACTCTCAGAACCGTGCTTCTATGATTTCTAAATTAATTAATAAATCAACAAAAACGTCACATCAAGTGCAAAAATTTGGCTAGATAGACATCGCCTTCCAGATTTGGTGCGTACCATTTGGGGACTACACTAACGGAATTAACGAAACTTTAGTTTTTCACTTATTTATTTCGTTGGCACTTGAATATGGTTATAAATTCGACACTTCAAAATACGAATGCTATTTTAATTTTTGAAGTACTTTATAGCACCGATTATATAAATTCATCGTTTGATTATATATATATATATATGTGTGTGTGTGTGTGTGTATATATATATATATGTGTGTGTGTGTGTGTGTGTATATATATATATATATATATATATATATATATGTATATATATATATATGTATATATATATATATATGTATATATATATATATATATGTATATATATATATATATATTTATATATATATATATATATGTATATGCATATACATATATATGCATATACATATATGTGCATATACATATATATATATGCATATACATATATATATATATATGTATATACATATATATATATATATATGTATATACATATATATATATATATATGTATATACATATATATATATATATGTATATACATACATATATATATATATATATATGTATATGTATTTTTTATATTACAAGTATTTTAATTGAATTTTACATATAAATAATTAATTATATATGTAATATTTTATGTATATGTATAAATATATATAAGTATTTACTTTTTACATATATTATTTTATTTTATTTAATAGTATTAATTATATTTATTAAAATCAAATAAAATTTGTATAATATTATTATTTTTATTATAAATTAATAATAACAATAAAAATAATTAGATTCATGTATATTTTGTAATATTATAACATAAATATTTATTTTGATAATTCTTTTGAAATTAATTTTATATATCATTAATTAATATTTTAGCTGATAGGCTATTTGTGGGAACTTTGTTCCCGAAAATTAAATTTTTGATGAAAAATTTGCAAGTTGGTCGGGAAAATTGTCAATTTGGCCAAAAAATTAAAAATTCTTCCCGTTAATTATTTACTGATTAGTTTTTATCTCCCTCCCCTTTTAACTCTTGTTTTGATATTTATTAGTTGTTATCTCAACTTTTAACTAGTGTTTTTCTTTTTCTATTTATTAGTTGTGATCTCCACATTAGCTAAATCTATTCATTTAACTTTTGATTTTTAAAATTGATTTAGATTTTAGTTTTTTGATTACTTTAATTAATTATTTTATATTTGTGATTTTTTCCTGTAAATATTATTTTTTAGTTTCTATAATTTATTTAGTCAATAGAATATTTGTTAGACATTATTTTTTTAATTTCTCTTATTAATTTTTCATAATAGATTTTTTTTTATGGAGTTTTTTAAATGATTTTTTTTTCATATTTGATAAATTTAATTTAAATAAATAATATATATTAATCTATTTAAAAGATTTTAGTAAATATTATGTTATTTAAATTAAAAATTATTAATAATCTGATTTGTTCACATAAGATTATATTTTAAATATCCACTTTTAATTATTATTTTTCTTTTCTTATTTATTTAAAAAATAATTACTTGTGATCACATTAGATTATTTTGTGATATCTATTTATTAAACTTTTGATTTTTTAAATTGATTTAAGTTTTAGTTTTTAAATTACTTTAAACTATTGTTCCATATTAGTTTAGCTTTTTCTTTAAATATTGTTTTTCAATTTCTATAATTTATTTAGTCATTGGAATATTTGTTAGAGATACTACTATTTTTTATTTATTTTTTTGTATTTGTCTTATTAATTTTTCGTAGTAAATTTTTTGATGGGTCTTTTGTTTAAATGATTATTTTTTTCATATTTGATTAATTGAATTTAATTGTAAAATCTTGAAATTATTGAACACGTTTCTTAAGTAATATTCAAATTTCCTAAATATTGTAAATTTTATATCTATGTTTTAATCTTCAACTTTTCTACTTTTGTATTTTCATTTATAAAAAACTTATATTTACATTATTTAATGCTCATTCTACATTTTTCTCTTAAATCTCATCTCTTATGGGCGCACTCATTGCATGTACAAAAGCATGCGACTGGTAGTTAAATATATTTTTATATCTCTAATTATTAGTCCTTGCCTTATAAGCAGGAGACTATAGTTTTTGCCCTGTTTATACTATTATTACTTTTTTCAAAAATCTGAGAACATTACCAAATGTTAAATGTCTCTTAGTATTATTATTAAAATACATATTTTTCACAATTAAATATTTTTTTTTAATTGGTTATTACTATTTTTGCTAGTGGTTTAAACATTTTTAAAAATTCATTCAAATTCTTTTATTACTATGTGAAAGAAAAGTGGCTTAAGTAAAGGACCGATATTTAATTTGACCTTAGTGGTTGCATTATATTCATTAAACTTCCACCATATATGCATTTTATTGTGCATTGCATTTCATGCCTAACTCATGATTAAAACTTATTGGATTAAAACTTATTGTTTTTACGAGTTTTAATTTAGCATTTTCAATTTAATTATAAAATGCATATGGTTGGATGCAAGTTTTTTAACTACATAATTTCTATTAAATATTTTTTGATGATTTGATTGGGTGAATCATTTTGAGTCTTATATGTGCAGGATTGAAGTTAAATATTTTTATTTGTGAGTAAATTAGTTTAGATGTTTATACTTTCAATATTCTATTTTTAAGAATTAATTTTTTTCATTCAACTAAAATATTTTTAAAAATATTATCTACACTTATATTATATAATATTTTAAGAAACACTATTATATATTATCATTATTAAAATATTTTTATTTTTATATTATAATTTATTTATAATAGTATATATGATATAGATGAATAGAACTTAACTATATAAGATTTGCGTTGATTAAAATATTTTATATACTATGATAAATTTATTATTTTAACATTAGATTTATAGTAAAAACTATTAAAACTAAGGCAAGTACTAAGCCGTTATATTGCACTTGTTTTATATTTCATACTTACTTTCTGGAATACTCACAAAGCTTTGGTATTTTTTTGGTTGGGTTGGAGATAAGTAAAACCAGTGTAGTTGTCTTTCTCCATTTTTTTCATTATATTCTATGGCTCATTCTGCCTTATGACTTTCTTGTCTTTTATATTATTTGGGTTTTTTTTTGGTTCATATCATATCAATATTGGATTTGTATTGTATTGCAACAGCCTTATATATTTTTATAAAGGGTTTGTATTTATTGCAGGTATTCCGTTCTCAATAATGCATCAAAATAGAGTTATACAGAGTTCATATTCTTCAAGTAATGAAAACCCCAAGTCAGAGTGACGTGTTATGTACTCCTTGGATAAAAATGGTGTTCAACATTATACTTTAGGAGAGGATGTCTACTCTCATTATGAAATTAATAGTACATAGTTTTTGTCATTGTATGGAAGACTCTATACATCTTCATTCTTCTTCTTTCCGTAATTTTCTATGTTCTGGGCATTTTTTATATTTGTAGTTACTAACTTTCAATTTGTGCTACCATTCAATGTGAAGCTCCTCCTTGGCCACGTATCTATTCTCCTCCTTAGCCAGGTACATATTCTTTGACATATCTTTTTAAAGGAAATATTTTTTAAAGATAGGGCTTTGTTTTCACAGTGAATATTCTAGTGTTTCGCCCATCTTGTAGTAAATTTCATAATTTCTTTCTGCTATCTTATTAATCTTTTTCTTGCCTTCAAATTTTTAGACTAATTGTTACATGTGATATTTGGAGGGACAAATTGGTGTATTCAGATATATTTTCTCTAAAACATCAACTATGAATATATATTGAAATAAGTATATACAATTATTTTATTATTGTCTATCTTACAATAAATTTATTTACAATATCTAATATTAATTTTGTTGCCATAAAATTGTTTGCAAGAAATGCATGGGATCTTATCCATACTACATATTTGTACATTATGTTCTAATTACATATTTACGAAGTTAGTTTTATATATATATGTGTGTGTGTGTGTGTGTGTGTGTGTGTGTGTGTGTGTGTGTATATATATATATATATATATATATATACATATATATATATGTATGTACATATATATATACATATATATATACATCTATATATTTATATGTATATATATACATCTATATATATACATACATATATATGTATATACGTATATATATATACATATATATATATGTATGTATGTATATATATATGTATGTATATATATATGTATATATATATATGTGTATATATATATATATGTATATATATACGTATATACATATATATATACATATATATATATGTATATATATATGTATATACGTATATATATACATATATATATATATATATATATATATATATATATATATATATATATATATATATATATATATATGATTAATACAAAATTTGACAAATCAATCACTAAAACAATCATCTATTTTTTCACCAAAAGGCAGGGACTCTAGCTCTTGCAGAGCCCTTGTTATTTCTATGAATATTATATTATTTATATAAGACTTTATCATATAATTGTGATATTGCTATGAGGATTTAAGAGTGTACTTTTTGAGTCAAACTCATTGACCCAAAAACTACATATCATATAATCTTTTATAAAAATAAATTATTATTAAATTAAAAATAATTATAAGAAAATTGTGAAGATACATTCAAGATAAAAAAAAAAGGTTATAATGTGAATGAAAGTAAATATTAAAATATTGTTAATTAAAATAAACTAACCCTTATAAAATATAAATAAGTTGTCTAGTTACATAATATAATTCAACAAATATATCTTATAAATATTATAATAATGATACATAAACAACTAGTGTTAGTATTAAATTTTTGAGTTTAAATTCTATAACTAAAAAATGAAATAAAAATATAAATAAAATATAATAATGGTTAAAATAATTCATAATGATCGTTGAATACATTAGGGTTACCACAAGGATTGGGATTAAAATTATGATTATGGTTAGCATAATGAATGAAATTAGAATGAGGATTTTTTTAGGGTAAGGGCATATAACATGACTAGGCTATCTAAAATTATAACATTATTTATGTATCTTGGAAGGCATAAGATGTAGTTCACACTAGTAATTTATATTTACAACCAAACATTATTGAGTTGCATATACCTCTTTTACCTGAAGAGGAAGGTTGTGATATCCAACTTTTAATATGCATTAATATCAAATGAACAAAAAAAGTACATATTACTAACCGAGAAATAAATTTGGGTATGATGAAAAATATGTCTTGGAGTTTAATCAAGAACTTCATATTTATAATGAAATAATGTCAAGCTATGCATACTTCTTTTCCTTGAAGATAAATGTTCTGATATCTAACCTTTAATTTTAGATATCCTAGTGATTTGGTGGTTCCTCTTCTTTGGCACTTTCAACTAATATTTGAAATATTAGAAAAGCATGTATATACCCAAAGCCCTATAACCATAATGGGCATGCACGTGCTCGCGCGCGCGCACACACGCACACACACACACACACACACACACACACACACACACACACACACACACACACACACACACACACACACACACACACTCGCGCGTGCGCGCGCCCGCACATGCACACACACATCCCACACTTATCTTCCCCTATATCCCTCTCCCTCACTCCTCCCAAACTTTCTCTCTCTCTCATCCATCATCCTATCATACTCTCTCTTTTATCAAAATCCATTTCCCCTCTTTCTTTCTCCATCTCTTCCCTTCTCCCTCTCTTCCCCCTTTCTCACTTTTTCCATGATCTCTCTACCACTTTACTTTCTCTATCAACCGATTGTACCTTCTATTGGCATAGAGAATATATAAAGAGAGGTAGCTATTTAGGGGGAGATATAGAGGGAGAGTGAAATGATGGAGGAAGAAAACTAAATGTGGAAGGGAGGGAGGAGACGAGGGATATAATAATAAAGAGAGATAAATAGTAATACCAGATGGAAGAGAGGTAAAATTATAAAAAAGTGAGAGACCTAGGAAAAATATGGTAGAGTGGAAGAGAAATGACATACCTAATGGTGAGAGATAGGTGATATAAGGTTTCAATAAGAAATATAATAAATGATGAAGGAATAAGGAATGGAATATACATAACTCTCTATTTCTTCATCTCACTTTAAATGAGATAGAGGAATATGTGGAGAGAATAGGATAGAGAGAGAGAGAGAGAGAGAGGTAGATAAGGGTATAGGGAGAGTGAGAGGGAAAGAAGGGGATGGATACATTGCTTGTTGTGGCATCTACCTCTCTTGATTAATTCTCACTAATTTCTTTGATATGAAAATAAAAAAGTTTTATCTCTTTCAAATGCCAAACAACAAGGATCTTAGTACTTCAAAATTACAACATAAAAGTCTTAAGGGTTACTTATATAAGTTTCAAAGAAAATTTTCATAATAAAGGCAACAACCATCCTATGGATTTCAAATACAAAGGCTTGATGGCTTTGTGTAAACATTGAGAATTATTTATATGCAATATCAAATTAGAGAATTGTTTATATGCCCTTCACCTTGTGAAATCAACATTGAACCCTAAACCCTATGAAGAAAGGGTGAGGGATATATAATGAGGTGACGTGAGAAAGAAGCGGATGATAGGGTAAGGGTTTTGGGTAGGGAGGTCTAGAGAAAGGAAGATAAATAAAAAGTGGCTAGATAGATAGGGAGTTTATGTGGGTCTATCCCCCTCTGTCACTCTCTCCCTATTTTCATTCTCTCCCTCTTCTTTATCACTCTCTCCCTCTTCTCTATCACTCTCTCCATCTCTTCCTCTCCCAAACCACTTTACTTTATCTCTCAACCAATTGTACCATTTATTTGACATAGAGGATTGAGAGAAAGGGGGGTACCTAGTGTGAGGGACATATATAGGGAGAGAGTAATAATGGAGGAGTAAACCTAGAGATGGAAGGGATATATTTACAAAGTTTATAACAAGATACTCCCTATAATCCTAACACATACTCCCCCTTGCCTCCAAGATCCCTTTACAAATGTTAACAAAGTGTATTACTTCTCCTTCCCATCAAATTTCTCCCATCTCTAGGTTTATCTATATATAAAGATGGAAATATGATACACACTTCTGTTAATTGGGTTTGAATCTGCATAGTAAAAATAGAATGGAAGAGTGTATGGAAATTGTTTTTTTCAAAGAACTAGGAAATGTTGGTATGAAAAAAACCAAGAAATAGAAGTAAGTGTAGAATAAGTGAAATTTCTTGTGGAGTTTAAATTTTTATAAGAATGCAAAAGAAAAAAGAAGCAAGAAAGAGAAACTTGTAGAGAATAATGAAAAGGTTACAAAGATGACTAGAGAGTTCAAAATTTTGTGGATTCCTTCTTAAAAAGAAATGATTTGACATCCAAACTTTAATTTTTGGTGCAATCAAGGTAAGAGTATGAGAGAGGAAAAGATAGAGGTATGTGTTGGAATTATCTAGAATAACCGAGAGGCGGGGGGGGGGGGGGGAATTAGTTATTCAAGGTCTAGATGTATAAATAAAACTTTTCATAGCTTAGTGAACCCATAAAACATTCATATCTATGCATACATCCATAGGATTATGCAATCACTAAAAAATTGTAGGTTACTATAAAATCAATTTGCAGAAATGTAAAACATGAAACATAACAGATTCATCAACACACTTGACACAATGATTTACATGGAAACTCAATTTGGGAAAGACCACCAGTAACATGCTACTCCTTTTCACTCTTCTACAATGATGCCCTATGAAAGGCCAACCCCATTAAAGGTTACAATACACACTATTAAATGTGACCCGATTAAAGGATTTCAATCACCCTATTAGGAGTGAGCCTTTTTAGAGGAGTTTAGGTCATTCACTTGGAATGCCACCCGGTTAAATGATTTACAAATGACTATTAGGTCAACCTTAATCCAAAGGAGTTACCCTAGACTGATACAATTGTTAGAGAGTAATAGTAGACCTTTGATCTAATACAACTTACAACTTTTCTTGCAGATTACAAATCTATGTTTAGTCCTCAATTCTTCTTGGCCTTTATAGTTTGCACCTTAGATAACTTGTTCACCCTTCAAGCATTAATCTCCTTGAGCCTTCTTGCTTAGCATGCCATTGTAGACTCTTCTCTTAGGTCACTTGATGAAGCAAAATATTGTCTCCCTTAGCTTCTCGCACATGACTTTCTGCTCTATTTGCTTCATGACCAATAATTCCTATAAATAGGAAATTAAGATACTTTGCTATTTTATTTTTCATCGTCCATTTTAAGGTTCGAATAGATTAGGTAGGATACAATGTATCTACCCCATATTCCATCTTTCTTCTAGAAACTTCTTCTAGAATCCATTTGAATTTTCCTAAAAAATGGTTTACCTCAAATTTTGTGCCACCAACTCATCATCCTTATCTTCCTTCTAGTTTAAAAAATTTAAGAAAAAAAACTTGTTGACTCAGATTCAATGAATCTTTGATCTTTTAAATAATGTAGCAGTTTGGCATTATCACACTTCTGATGCTCAACACATACTACGTTGCTTGGCATCAACTGTGTAATTACTCAGCATTAACTAAAGTTTATTAATGCTTGGCATCAACTAAACTTTACTCGACAACAACTGTTTTGCTCAACATCCACTAGAATCTTCTTTTACTTAGCTCCAACTGACATTTCTTGGCACCTACTATCCACTCGGTCAAGCTTGGCAAACAAACTTTATGTAACTTGTTCTTCTAAAGTTTCTAAGTATAACCGGCCTTAAGTAGATTATTAATACATCATGTCATCACTATCTTAACTGATCCTTGTACTTCATTACAATATCATAACTCAACCTTTCCTCTAGGTGCTATTGTTACATCTTATTGATCAAATCCTTTTCATCAATTAAGTAAGTGAAAGTACTTGAATCTTATAAGCAATTGTCTTACCAGCAAATAGCAGGTTTGACATCAGTGACAAAAACAATGATTGAAACACATAGTCTTCTTCAACAATCTCCCTCTTTCAATAATCTCTCTTAGCAATGATCTTTTCAATTAGATCTCAATAGTATGAAGGTGGAGGGGAGAACTTGACATTGGGTGGGGCCTATCTCTTTTCACCTACCTCACTCTCTCTCCTTTTCATTCTATCCTTCTTCCCCACCTCTCTCCCACATCTCACTCTCTATTTATATATATGTTCATGTCTACTTATTTATGTTTTCCTATTTCTCTATATTTCTCATGATGAGTTCCTATTGGTTTCTTTATTATTAAACAATAAAATTTTGATCTATTTCTAATATCTTGATCTATTTTCAAGACCTAAAATATATAAAGAGAAGGTGAGGGGGGTATAAAGAAATGATGGGATATAGAAGAGGACGATAGGTGTGAGTTTTTTTGGGAGGGAAGTCTAGATGGAGGGAGAGAAATAGGGAGGGTCTAGATGGAGAAGGAAACTACATGGGTCTATCCATCTCTTTCCGCCTCTCCCACTCTTTCTCTACTTTCCTTCTCTTCCTCTTTCCCATGACCTCTTTTTATCTATTAGATTCAATATATTTGTGTTAAGGGGTTTGAGAACCCCTTAAGACACTTTAGAAGCTTTTGATTCTTCATTAGAGATAGTAGGTCTTCCTTCACTAGATCCATCTATCATTCTCGATTAGAAATTTTATCATTCTTCATTAATGTGAATAAAATTTAAAACTAAAAATAATTCTAAATTAAGTTAGACATTATATAATGGTTAGATAGGGTTATGGTTTGAGATTATTGTTTAGATTTTTATAGGATTAGATTTGACAGCATGGTTAAGGTTTACCTTCTGGCTAAGATTAGAGATTTAAGTTATGATTAGAGGGGGAGAGTGATGGAAGGGGAGAGAGTGAGGGAAATAACTCCATACTAGTCTTCCCCTATTTCTATTCTCCACCTATTTACCATCCCTCTCTCCTTCTTCCGCATCCCTCTCTCACTCTCTTCCTTTTTTCCAACCTCTCTCCCTATCTACCCTATCATCCTACCATACATTCTCTTTCCTCCATGATCCCTTTCCCACTTCACTCTATCCTCCTCCATATATCTCATCCCTCTAGCATTGATGGTAATACCTTAAGTTATCAAGCAATCTGAAAGTGTTCTCTTTGAATTTCACTATATATTCAGCTTCCTCTATGTTCAGTAGGTAGGGGGAGAAATAGGTGATATAGGGTTTCAATAAGGAATGGAAATATATTTATGGATAGGTAAGTCAATAGAAGGACATACCTAGATAAATTATAGAGAAGAGAGAGGGGAAAGAGGCAAATAGAGGAAAGTATCAACATTAGAAATACCATCAACCATATGGGTATATGCATCGAGTTGTGGTTTTTTTTCTATTTTAGAGTAGCTCGTACGTGCTTTTAAAAAAGTGAATTTTTATAAATGGGCTGCATGCGAACAACCCATCTATTTCATCTCACTTTTTTTACATTCTTCCAATAGCAATGCGTACACGAGTTGAAAAAACAAGGCTTTTCACCATCCCCTTTGCCGATATGCCTCCTTGTGGGTGAAATCCAAGATCACAAGCACACCCACACCCACACTGTATGTGATCTAAACTTCATTTTGCATTGTTTGATATGTTTTTCATATTGTTTTGTAAGTTTTTAATATTGTTTTGTAGGGTTTTTACAATTTTTATTTAAATTTGTTTATTTATTTAGATTTCAATTGATTTTTTATCAGGAAAGATCCATAATCAACTGGAAAATCCACAAGAACCTCAAAACCCTCAAGAACCTCAAAACCAAAACCCTCCCCAAGAAGAACATCAAATTCCACAATGCAAACCAATTGCAAGACTTTCGTCTGGCACACAAGAAAATATAATAAATGAAATAGAGAGAGGCAAAACTGAATTAGAAAGACTCATTGGTCGGTTGAAAGAATCTGGACAAACCAATCCAATAAGGGTTGAATTGGCATCATCCCTCGAATCCATTAAGACCCAGATATCCTTAGTTAGTGGTCAGTTCGATATTTGGCGGGTTAAGAGGGATGAACCAAAAATATTTTATGCAAATAAATTTTCATATGAAGATGTTAAAAAAAAGAAAAACCAAAAGGTAGAATATGTGAATTATTTAGAAAACCCAGTGAGAAAAATACTGTTAAAGAGGGTACTAAACGATTCCCCATCCATTGGTGCATACACGATGCTATTAGAAATAATTTTTGGGATAGATGGTGGATGGTTTTTGATGCCCATCCTTGCAAAAATCACGAGGTCCCCATGTATTTTTTGAAGAAATTATATTGTGAGTTTGTCCTTGGGGAGATCCCCAATTATTTTGATATATTATACTCCCAGGGTAGAGGTGGGGGGTCATTATTTGAGAGGCCAAGAGCATGTTGTGACCCTAATGTAGTTAAGGCACCTGTGGTCAATCCACAATGTGAGCATGTGACTATTCTTTCAGTTGTGAAGGAACATGTAGAGGCCAGTGCTCTATGGACCATTAATGCTTTGATGCAAACACTCATTCATTCCATGAGCCCATTAGTTGAGGGGGAGCCTTCTACGAATCATGGTCACATGTGCACTTCATGCGGATTCCTATGCACATTTGGCACTCATGTTGGAGATAGTGCAGATGATGGGCTCATCACTAATCAGTTCTTGAACGACACATTTGGCATTGACACACAGGTAAAATAAAATTATAATTTACTAATTTGATCACATTTCATATGTATAGTGAATGATTAATTAATTAGCATCTATTACATTGTTCAAAATTTAGGGTTAGAGTGTTGGCAGGCCTAGCAGTGATCCTCTAGCCCTATTTTTTGTCCCCTCCACGAGTCTAGAGGTACGTATCAATTTAATCAGTTAAATTAATACATATATTTATTAAGTAATCACATTAAGGATTGATTAAAAAAATTATGCATGTGCATCAGTTCTCTACTGGACCGTCAACCTTTACTACAGACTCAGAGCATAGACATCATATGAGCTACGTATAGGTATATTTGTTTCATGTTAATTTAATTCATTTGATTATATTTGTTTCATGTTTCATGTTACATGTAACATGTATTTTATGACATGCAACTCATGGTGTTAGATACTCCTCATCTCTGACAATCCATCAATCATGGAGTGGCCTCAACTATGGCTAGCTCACAGACATTGACTGAGGTATGAAAGAATTTTCTTGATTTTAGTTGTTTATAATAGTTAGTATCAAAATTTCTAATGTTATTTATAAGTGATTATATTGATTGAATTGTTGTAGGGTCTCATCATGCCTGATCATCCATGAGCCTTCGAGGTGGACTTACAGAGCGACTATTTGATGGTGGTAAGCAAATAATTAATTTTGTGTGAACATATATTTGATTTCAATGTATAATAAATATTGATTCATATCTACTTTGTTTGTATCTGCTCAATTTAGAGAAGAGCCTTAATAAGACGATGAGCGAGTGTGTTAGGAGGACCCCATCATCTCCACTGTCTCCCTCCACACGATGATAAAAGACGTCGAGAGATTTGTTTCCTTCCCCTCGTGGGAAGGAAAATATATAGTTGATCTAGACATGTATATATAGGCATTAGTGGACATATTCGATACACATTTGATGTATATGACATTTTATATTTGACGTATGACTTTATTTGATGTATGACATTATTTGACTTATGACATTATTAATTAATATATGAAATGTTTGTTCATATATGACATTATTGGTTATTATAATATATTATGTGTTTGTTAATGTACATGACATTATTGGTTATCATTTTATATTATATGTTTGTTCATGTATGACATTAAATTAGATATGTGCATGTATGACATTAAATTAGGTATGTGCATGTATGACATTAAATTAGATATGTTTATGTATGACATTAAATTCAATACCTAATCCGTTCAAAACTTTGATAGAATATTGATTAACAATAAACTTTATCACTATTTAAGCATAAATCAATCATTTGCAATATGTCATCATCATATGATTTATGATCTTGTTCATGTTTAAATTTTTCCTTCTCTATCATTTGTTTATCAAGTTTAATTCAATACCTAATTAGTTTGAATTTTTGATACAATATTGATCAGCAATAAACTATATTAGTCAAGATCGATCTCACAAAGTTTAAGAGGTGTTGCTTGATAGCTTGACTTGCTTTCGAGGTACTCACAAAAGGATCAAATACCCTGGAAAGAAATCCATTACTATAATATACCTAACACTTCCCTTAACAAAAATAATATTTGCTACCAATTTAAATCAAATAAATAGTGTATTCATCTAAGCATAGAAATATTGTTACATAAGAAGAAGATCAAGTTTTACAATTGCTAATAATCATTAATGTATGCACATACACTTAAACCTAAAAAGGATGACCTAAAGAAGAAATATTAAGTATGAAGTCGTTACAAAATCAATAAGAGAGTTCTAGCATGATATCTTCAATATTTTTTGAATTAGAGAAAACTAAGTATTAATATGATGATCTCTATGAATCTATATCACCATCTAGATGTCTCTCTGCATCTCCCTAACTCTCTCTATTTTATCTCAAATTCATCCTCTTCTTATATCTCTATTCATTTATCACTATAATTTTATTTCCTTTAAGCTTCATGTCTACCTACACCTTCTTTTGTTTCCCTCTATCTCTATGCATCTTTCCTTCTCTCCCTCTCTCCTTCTCCCTTTATAATTATATTTCCCTACTTCTCTATCTCTATCTCTCTATATAATTTTTTTTCATATCTCTATATCCTTGTATCTCACTCTCTCTCATTCCCCCCCTCTTTATATTTCTATTTTTTCCATATCTATGCAGCCATCTATCCTCTTTATCTCCCACTCACTAATGCAGAGATGTTGAGCAAGAAGTGAGGTTTAAGCACTTCCTTCTTCCTAATCTACCAAACTAAACTTGTGGTCTTCCTAATATCTTACTCCTTTAGGATATCATTTTTGTGGCCTATCCAAAGTGATAGGGTCATTTGTGAACTCCTCCAAGGTGAGTACTTCTCCAATCAAGATCTTGCACCTTTTTGTTTTAGGGACACTAGCCCTATTCCAAGCCAATAACTATAACTCTTCACCAGTGGCTTCACCAACCCCAAGTTTCTATTGGGACCTTCCTTATGTTGAACTAATCGAGAATCAACTCTTGGTTTAACCCTCCTATTGTCATACAGTACAAAATATTGACTATCATAGAATTCCTTGTAGGTCTCCTACTCTGATTTTCTAGACTTAAATTCCTCTTAGGTTGAAATCTAACTATTCTATGGGTAGATTTAGACACCCTTTTGGAATTTATTTAAGACTCCAAAGAATAGATTCCCAATTCCATTCCTATAGCACCTAACCCATGTAAAGTGCATAGACCTAATAAGGTCACACTAGGTTTGGTTTTCAAAGTAATTACTAGATAATTGGTGCATGGCCTCAGACCACCTCTACTAACCAAAAATAACTCAAATATACCACTAGACTACCCATCAATTTAATTCAACATTTTAAAATCTTTTTGGTCTCAATCCTACCTAAATACACTAAGTTATTCAACTTAGGGACTAATGCAAACATGGTTTTTCCATCGAGACACTTCCTGAGCTCTAGGAATCTATTATTATACCCTCCTTACTTGAATTTTCTAGAATCTTAGAGAATTCCACTAGTTCAAATACAAGTTAGGGCTTCATTTTTGGAATGAGCTCTTAACAAGCCTTTTCTTAGATTGTTTCTAGAAAACTTGCCTTAAACACTTTAAATCAAAGCTAAACTATCTCAAACCAATTTAAAATATCACAATAACCCAAAGGATCTTCAAAAAATCAACTTAGTTTGTAAGAATCACCATAGATACGATCGCACAACTAAAACCATACTCCCTAAGACACTTCTCTAACATGTACCACTCTTACTAACCTTGTAATGAGCATTTAATCTAAAGAATTGGTGGCCACCAAGCAAGAAAGTTGTAAAAACAAGGGTTAAAGTTGAGGGGATAGACCTATAGCAAGAGATTTGTCTTAATAAGGATAGTGTTTGAGTTTGGGAACATGCTTGTGATGAAAAAACATTGATGTTTGCATCTTTAATTGGTCAAAAAAGTGTTGGCACATGTGGGATTGACCAAGCCCTAGGAACAAGGGTTCTAAAAGGGTGAACTGGGGCTTTTGGGGTTAGGAAACCCTTAGATTGAAATTGAGTGTGGAATCTATTAACTAAAGACATTTTAAGAGACTATACAAAATTTGGAAACCAGATCTTAAGTTTTCCTATCAGTTGCTTTGTAATTGCATCATTATTACATTGTTGGAAACAAGGGCAGCATGAAGGATCTCTGATATTTTTCAAAGGAAGGGTATCTAAGTTTTATATATGTTTTGTGCAAGGATAAAGGGTATCTAAAACACCCATTTTTTCAAGGAGTCTTTTGGGAAAAATAAAATTATTGATCAATTTATCTTATTGCTGTCATAGAATTGGAAAAACTTGCATTGACAACATTTGGGTACATTGAGCATTTTGGCTTAGAAGGTATTGAAACTGAAATTTATTGATTGGAACATGTTAGATATGCCAAAACAAACCTATTGATGCCTTGAAACCTCCTAGAATTGACTATTTGTAGATTTTGCCCGTCAAGACCTAGAAGGGCCTCTTGGAACACTTCTACACTTTTGCTCATTTTGGGTTGTTTAAAGGGCTCATCATACTTTCCTCTGCATCAGAAGGGGATAGAACAAGGTTAGGGATAGGGTTTACCCAACCACCCAGAGCTAACGGAGCAGACAATTTGATCCCATGACAAAAGGTGAGAGAGATTTGGCAGTTGGCAACTTTGTACTGGCCAACATTGCAAGTTTTAGCATCACTCGAGATGGCATCGTAAAATGAAAATGGAGTGTGATCTCCAAAAAGTGAGGTTATTGTAGATCTCTGCAACACGGTCCTATAGGAACTAGAATCGCATTCATACCTCGCACAAGCTCCGAGATATGCCCTATCAAAGATCGCAGCCCTATGGCATTTAGTGACCCTTAGGGACATTCTGGTTCGGCGTGCCCGAGAATGTTCGAGTGCTAAAGGGGATAGGATGAGGTTGGTGATAGGGTTTAATCGACCACCTGGAGCTAACAGAGTAGACAGTTCGATACCATGATGAAAAGTGAGAGAGATTTGGCAATTAGCAACTTTGTATTGGCCAATACTGCAAGTTTCAACATCACCCAAGATGGTGTCGTAAAATGAAAATGGAGTGTGATCTCCAAAAAGTGAGAGAGGTTATTGTAGGTCTCCACAATACGGTCCTATAAGAATTGGAATTGCATCCATACCTTGCACAAGCTCTGAGATATGTCTCGTCAAAGATCGCAGCCCTATGGCATTTAGTGACCCTTAGGGAGGTTTCGATTCGGCATGCCCAAGAATGTTCAAGCACTAAAGGGGATGAGATGAGGTTGGGGATAGGGTTTACCCGACCACCCGAAGCTAATGGAGTAGAAAGTTCAATCCCACAACCCTTTTTCCACTAAGTTGCAAATTTGAGCAACTTTTACAACTTTCAACAATGCAACTTTGTACAAAAAGTGCAATTTTTAATTTTTCACTTGATTCCAATTATATGACTTAGAAAAGGTTCAAAAATAGTAAAATAAATTACTTCCAAATGCTCATCCCTTTAGCAATTCCCAAACTCCTACAAAGTTGTCAGCATTTTTACAATTTTGCTTTGACAACTTTTGCATTTTTTTGCATTTTTTGACATCTTAACTCCTAAATGACTAAAATTTAACCTAATGACCCTAAGGACATTTATAACCTTCTAATAAACATAAAATTCTTTTTTTCCTAGAAAAATCACCTATATTGCTCATTTTTATGCCTAAAAAAGGCCTATAGGCATATTTGACACAAAATCCCACAAATACAAATAATGAATAGGGGTGACTTCCAAGTATGGAAAGGGTCTATTTAGGTCCAAACTAATATGAATCCAACATTAGATTCAAACTATGCAACTTTCATTGGCTAGTTGCTTCACAAACTCAAGACTAGGCTTGTAGCTTTGAACATGGAAAATCACAAACATCTCCTCACAACCCAAAAAAGAATCACATATTTGGATACCCTTTTGGTTTTTATACAACATACTAAAGCTTTGGGATATCAAGAGAAGTATTCAACAACTAAGTTTTTTAAGGCTCACTTAGGAATGTAGGCAATTAGGCATCCATTAACAAAGGAAGTACCCTACCCCTTGAGGAAAAATTCAAAACATAAATTGGAACATGAGGGGGATCATGTAAGATGATCAAATACTAATTTTCAAGCCTCAAAACCTTATTTGTAGTGAGTTATAGAAGATGTTGCTACAAATTTCTAGCATGCACATGGATCTTGCATGCCTAGGGCATCAAGTTTTTCTCTCCAGCCTCATTATTTTGACCTAAAACCAAAAGGAACATAAAAATAATTGTCCTAACTCGAATTCCACCAAGGGTTGTTAATTTTCCATGGTGGAATCTCAAGATATGAGGGAAAATAGATGAAACCCTAGGTATGGCACACAATGGGGACAACAGTTAGTAAAATGAGAATATCTTGAGTTGTAGAGTAAATTAGAACCTCATTCCATGTGCAACAAAAATAAGATTCACAAAGCTATCCAACCATACTAGATATCCATACTTATATGTGATCAACTTGACCAATGAGTAGCAAACATTGAATAAAATTCTTCTACCTTTTTCTTTGTTGTTTCAATTTTGTATAGCTTGTACGGATTGGTAGTGGTGAAATTTTGGTATGGTTGGTATGTATGGAAAAGCATCTTTTCTAATGAGTGACACTAGATTTGAGGTTGGTCTTGATCTAGTACAAAGGGAATACTAGGGAAGGAATCAAAAGAGATTGAAATATTCTTTATAATATATAGTAGAATGGAGTTGTTGAGAGAAAGAATCATTCTATATATAAGGTAGAAAGTGTTATATGCTACATGACTAGGACATGCCTTGTTACCTATGGGAAGTGACATGTGGTACAATAGTATACACAAACAAAAAATCTCCACACAAGATGCTAGGGAAGATGACACTAGAGGAAGATTTAATAGGGAAGAAGCTAGATGGTAGTCGCTTCAATATATTTGGAAGTTTGATATATTTTCATATTCCAAGTGATACACATGTACTAAGTAAGATCTGACTATAGATATGGTGTACTTTTTTTGGTATAGTAAAACCTCAAAGGAATATAGGAATTTTCTTCCAAACACTAGAAGAGTTATACTCAAATGTGATGTTAAGCTCATGGAGGAAACAACATTTAGAAGGTATAAATATTTTCTATTGGATGATCAAAGTGTGTAGCTGATAAAAGCTACAAGGATAAATTGACCAAGCCACTCATACTACCATCCAAGCCCTCTATACTCCACAAGATCACTCAAGGCTTGACTCACTTTCACAAGACAACAAAACTTCAATAATAAATTCACAAAGTTGAATGGTGCACAAGGTTCACTAGGCTTCTTGAAGGCACTCAAATGCACAAATTTGGAATATACCTTCAACTATCTATTTCAACCTCACAAAGTGTTCTAACAGACTTAAATGGACATCTTTCAATAGATTTTATAACCCCAAAACTCAAGTTCATGCACAAACCAAGTTACCCCCCTTGACTAGGCTGCTCTCTCTATTATGTCAGCAAACACTATTTTTTGGACTTATCTCACAAACTTTACAAAACACCAAGTAAATAAAAACTTGTTTCAAATACCCTTTTCAAATTTGTATAACATATCTAAAAACAAGATATCACTCCTTTGTAAAGATTGTTGCAACATTTTCCTCTCTTTTTCCCACTATTAGTCATGGTGATCGCCCCTTAAATGTTCCTTCCTGCACTCAAATCGGTTAGTAGCATTTGAAACATGTTATAATAGATCCATTCCATAGGAAACATCAAGAAAATAAGAACTATAAAACAAGTTTCAAGAGAAGCTTAGGCTGGAAGACTTTTTTTCTACGAGATGACTACTCTTGGTAATAAGCTACCAAATATTGAAACTACACTGAAATCCAATATTTATAAGGATAAGGAATAACTTTTGAAAGATAGTAGCGATGCTAAGTGTAATAATTTTCTCAAGGCAAAAAATGAAAATGACAAGATCTAGTAGCTCAATCAATAACATAAATTTTCCAATTGTTGGCCAACAGTAGTGCAACAGCACCAAGGTCACAAGTAGGAGGCAAGATGAGTAGTTGGGACATTGATGGATCCTTAGGTGGATTGGAAGACAAATGGCCTTCTAAGGTCATTAAAACTTGTAATGAGTTTAATCATGGACATGTGATCTTGTTTTGATCATAGATTGATCATATTGTAATGAAAGCTTTAATGTAAGCCTTAATGGCATTATTGAGCCTAGAAGTTACCTAGGGGTCACTAGGAATGGATTTGGATTGATCCTAGGTTAGGGGTGGATAGAAAAGATCTTTAAAGGTCTTTAATAATGTAATAAGGCTAACAAAGCCTCTAAAAGATGTAAAAGGCACTAAAAAGTGCAATATTTTGTAAAATTGCCAACATTGGCAATATAAGCCAAAATGGGCTTGATGGAGTCATGTAAGGGGTTCAAAGGGTAGTTATGAGTTTTGTTTAATATTTTGTGTTTAATAAGGTCTCAAATTACCATATTAATGTAATGGGATAGTCATGTAGCAAGGAAGATCAAAAACTTGTCAATTCACAACTAAAAACTTGTTAATTCACAACTAAAAACTTGTCACGGATATTGTGATCATTCATGATCTTGAACAACTAACACCATGTTAGAAATAGTGTTGTGAAAAAGGACTAAAAAATAGAGGGAAATTGATGTAGAGGAAAAGATGATGAACCCTTAAACAACCCAAAATGAGCAAAGTTGTAACAATGTGCCAAGTGACCCTTCTAGGTCCTAATGGTCAAATCCTACAAATGGTCAACTCCAGGAGGTTCTAAGGCTTCAATGAGTTTTTTTTGACCTATTTAGAATGTTCCAATAAATTCCTTTGAGTTTCAATACCTTTCAAGCCAAAATGCACAACATGCCAAAATGTTGTCAATGCAAATTTATAATTTTGTAATAGTAGCAAGACAAATAGTTAGATAACTTTGGTTTTTTTCAAAAGAATCCTTGAAAAAATGCATGTTTTAGATACCCTTTATCCTTTCACAAAACATATCTAAAACTGAGATACACTTCCTTTGGACAATATCACTGATCCTTCACAATGCCCTTGTTTTCAATAATGTAAGAATGATGCATTTACAAAGCACCTGATAGGAAGACTTAAGATCTAGTTTCCAAATTTTGCATAGGATCTTAAGTGGAGGATTCCACACTCAATTTCAACTTAAGGTTTCCTTAACCCCAAAAGCCCTAATTTGCCCTCTCGAAAGCCTTATACCTAGGGTTTTACCAATCTCACATGTGCTAGCACTTCTCTAATCAGTTAAAGGTGCAAACACTATTTTTTCAACATCAATAACATGAATCAAAACTAAAAATATGCCCTCCTTAAGGAAAATCCTCTGTTGTAGGTCTGTACCCTACAATTACCCCTTATTTTCATGAACTTTTGCATGGTGGCCACCAAAATCCTCAAGTTAGATGAGCATATTAGTGTTAGAAAACATGTTACAAGTTATAATAATGTCATTCCATGAAGAAACAATGGAAAATTTCATGGAATGAACATGATTATTTGAAAAGAACTTCAAAATTGCTAATAAATTGTCTGCTACAGCCAATAGTCTATGAAATTGAACAATACTTACTAATTTGGATTCATAACCTAGTTTAGAACATCAAGAAATGTCTGAGAATATTGCACAATGCATTCCAAATCCAAAGATATGCAAAGAAACCCAAGAATCCTTCAAATTGCTGTAAAAAAACAAGCTTTTACATGCAAATTTCTGAGACAATTCGTACCAGGCCAGACATTAGTTTCTTCCTTTCTGCTTATACCAAGGATGTCTCGGTCATTTAATAGACTCTCTCTACCTGTCCCAACCAACTTTAAACAGTTGGAGGCTTAGCTAAGCCTGAAAACAATCTAAAAGCTAATTCCCTCCAAAATGCCCATATAACCGTTTGAATTCAAAATTTAAATTTCAAACTATGCATTTTATGAATGGTCTAATCTCCTCGCCTATTCCATTGACCTATGAAGGGTCAAATGGATTTATTGAATGCATTTAACTATGAAAACTACCCCACCCATTACATTGCACTTATCATCTATTACATTGTATTTTGATCCTTAGACCTTTATCAGGACCTTTACATAAATTTTTGTATTCATCATTACATAAGGCCATTATAGGCTTCAAGACATTCCACTTGACTTCTTTTGATTTTATTTTATCCTCCTTAGTCCTTAGAGTCCTCCTTTGTTCAGTTGCCCTCCTAGATGCCCCTGCATCAAAAATGGCCATCAAATATGCATGATTTAAATAGCTACATTAAATAGCCCTGTACTTCATAAATCACTTCAACTCAATGATTATGTTGTACAAAAAACCTCATCATATGTCACTTGAACAAACCTATCATGTACAACATGGAGTAAAAATCCACAAAATTAATTCTTAAAATGTTACAAACCTATCATCAGATCGAGACCTATTTTCCTTCTTACTTTTTGATGATTGTGATCCTCTACAATTCCAGGCATAAGATGATTAACAAAAAATGGTACTTGAACAAAAAGCACTAATAAATATTGAGGGTGTGAATTGATAATACCATTTCATAGATGATTTTGGTGTCTCACCCTTTATCACTAGTGCTTCAACTTTATTAGTCCTCTTCTTTGGTGACCTACAAATAAAGAATTAGCACAATAAAAAATCTAAGATAAGATTAAATTCTAATATAGAGGAAGAAGATTCAAATTCGGTGGACTCAATGGAAAAGAAAAGTATCAAAGATTTGAATGCGAACACTATCTTTGCATTCTTCAAAAAAATTTAATTTTCCACCATTAAGAATGGTTAGTGATAGTCTTATGGTATTCATTTAATGTTGAATTTATTGATTACATCAGACTTTAACAAATTTTGTGTTTAAAGATACATAATATGGTTTTCTCAACATTGAAAAAATCTCAAATTTAAACATACGAAGGTCCAACTAGAATAATGGATTTTAACCAAGTACCAAAGCCAAACAAAGTATTATAACATGTCATAATGTAGGTTGTGCCAGAAGTATGAAACTAGGAACAAAGGAATTGGGACTTTTACCTGAAACGAATAAATTACATGAAGAAGGCTAGTTGCTTGTTTCAAAATGTGCTTGTTTTCTTCTCTCCCTCCTCTCATAAAGTTGACAAAAATATATTAAATAGAGTTCACTATTATAAGTGACATGATTCCATTCTAATATAGAGGAAGAAGACTAAAATTTAGTGGACTCAATGGAAAAGAAAAGTATCAAAGAATTGAGTGTGAACACTATCTTTGAATTCTTCAAAAAGTTTTAATTTTCCACAGTTAAGAATGGTTGATGCTAGTTTTATGGTATACATTTAATGTTGAATTTATTGATTACATCCAACTTTAACAAGTTTGGTGTTTAAAGATAAATACTATGGTTTTCTCAACACTAAAAAATCCCAAATTCAAACATACAAAGGTCCAACTAGAATAATGACTTTTAACCAAATACCAAAGTCAAACAAAGTATTATATCATGTGATAACATAGGTTGTGCCAGAAGTATGAAACTAGGAACAAAGGAAATGGGAGTTTTACCTTAAATGAATAAATTACATGAAGAAGGGTGGCTGGCTATTTGGAAATCTACTTATTTTTCTTCTCTCCCTCCTATCATCCAAGAGAACATGCAATGAAAGAAAAATATCCTCACAATAAGAAAATATGAAAAATATTGTTCTAGCTTAAAAAAAATTGGAGAGAGATTCTTATAGGATTTGGAGGCAAGCCAATAATATTAGATAAATAGAGCATTATAAAGAAATATATGTGTCTAGTAAACAAATCCTTAGACACAAAAACTATTTGCATGTCTAGCACCTGGAAGAGGAAAACAAACTGTCTTCTAAAATTTACCCAATTTTCCTTCCTTTCTGACTGAGTTGTATGTAGTGAGATGTGCACAATTTCAAATATATACAAAGTATGGCTCTCTCATTGAATTTAAAATATATACAATTTTAAATATTCCAAAGATTCTTATTGTGTGGTTTTCCACCATATTTTATAAAGTGGACATTTTATGTGACAACAAGGTTTGAATAATGAAGAATCTTCCTCTCTATTTGCCAATCCTCAAATAACCACAAATTAGGGTTCTTCATAGAATATCATCCAAGCCATGTGTCGGTTACAACCACCGCACTGACATGGTACTCTAAACCTTCACCATCTATAATTGAGTGATCCAATTTTTGTTTAGCTTGAACACAATGACACAAATAATAATCTGTCCCTTCTTCATTGTCTTCAGGTGCAATAATAGCAAAAACATGGCCTCCAGTGACAAATGTACAAAATGAGGTCATCAATTCAGAAAATACTTAGGTAAAAGTTATAAAGTTACATATTGAAATTAAAAAGATATATAAATATATATATATATATATATATATATATATATTACCAGGTTGCACTAGATCTAACAAGCGGTGAAAGTCAATAGACGAATCCATCTCTGCCATTTCTAGTGCTTGTGGGGACAATTGGGTCCAAAACTCATATATCCCATTTGTCCACCCATTCAGTTGACTCACAATCATCCCAATTTTTCTCTACACATGATGGACAATAGCATGCCATTTTTCGTGTCTAGATACTCCATGAACCTGCATCAGAGCTTCTAAAAGAGTGTAACTCACTACATTCTGTTAGTGTGCAACAATCCTGATATGGTGCAATGTTAGTATTATCTATCAACCAAAAAAATCTATGAACCATAGACTCACCTTCCTTACCTGGACCCATTGTAGCATTACACCATTGGACAATAGATTTTGCATCTATCAATATTGCTCCAACTTTGTACTTTAGTTATTCACGAGCTAGGGCTCTTTTGATGCATGTGCCTGCACCATCGTGCTCTCCCTTTCCATGACCAGCCTCTGTGAAATTCCACATATATTGAATTCTACACAACCTGTGCATCCTACTCAACCAATAGAACATCTATGCATTCTTGAATTAAGATGCGCAATTGTCTGACCAAATAATGTGTTGACGATATGTTATGCCCCTGTTAGCCAAATCTCCATAAAATAGTTGAAAACAACCATGTACAAACTCTGTAGAATGTGATCGATCATCGCTGATGTAAAAATGGTACTCCCTCAAAATCTTCCTGCCATCCTCTATACTTGTAGGTGAATGCATGAATGTTATGTGAACAAATATGGAAACCTGTTGAGAAGTATAATACTTTTCTTGCACCTCATTTTGTGGTTGTAGTGTGTAGTTCTTTGCGAAATCTACAACCAAAATAATGGTATCTAGTGGAAATGTATCCTTGTACAACTTGAATTGCAAATCCAACCATCGAGCTCTATGGGTATGCCTTGCATACTCATAAATAATTTTTTCACAAAAAATCTTCATGAACTCATACACTGGAATCTTTTCAATGACTAAATCACATCTTTTACCATGTTTCCCATCTTTTAGAGCATATGTCACTGTCTTAAAGTTTTTGTAATCTACTATTTCATTTTCAATTGCATGTGTACTATCCATATGTTGACAAGTTGATAAAAGTTGCAAAGAACTACAAAATAAACATGTACCATCCAAGCATGATGTCTTGTAAAATTGTTGGTCGTCCCCTATTTGGATATGAATTCCCTTGAAGATCTTAGTGGCTCATTTATGTCACAATCCTGCAAAACAAACTGAGAATGCAAAAATACGCATATATGCCTAAAAACATCAAAATGGTTAGAAAATTCAATATGTATCCTACAAAAACAAGTTGTGCGTGTGTGATTTATCTTCACATAAAAAGGTTTACCCATCTCAAAAAATCTTTGACTTATTCGAATTTGAGGATACATACCAATAAATTTTGCAAAAAATTGTGTCTAAGTTGAGTCCAAAAAATGTTTTGCATGTGGGTTGCGATTTTGGCTACCAATCCTCCTTCTTACAACATCTCTTTGATTAGGGGAAACACATGTATTATTTTTCCAAAAATCTTCAATCAATGATTTCAAGGCTTCACTAATTTCTTTATCCTTTCATGGTAGTCTACCGTTAAATGTCCATAACTCATTTTTTATTGGATCTTCCAATCTCTCACATCTTAGCATGGCTCTCCTTAGAGTACCTCTACCAATTTTTAATATTTTTCTTGTCTTTCTCATGAGTCGAGATTTTTTCATTTGGCTTCTTCCTATTTTCGATGTAAGTACTCGTCTTGTGATATTACTATCTTTGGTGCATGATTTAGAACCCACTTTGTCATAAGCACTCATTAGATTCTTTACAATGTTTTTTTCATTTGAATCGTCCATCATTCTTAGCCAAAGCATCTTCATGATAGGCCTAAATTTCAAATTCTTCATCATTTCAACAAATAATTGGCATTGACCTGTAATATTTAATTCATCGAAAAATAATCTCCACATACGATTAACTTTTCTTTGACAAGTATGCTTGCTAATTTTGTCAGGCATTCATTTCAAAATGTTACTATCAATATTAATCAAATATTTTGGTCTTATAAAAAAAATTCTAGAAGGTGTTATAATCTCTTCAATTCTCTCAACATTTTGAACATCAACATAAGGTTGAGTGTATTGCGTACCTTGAACTGAAGATGATGTGCCTGTGCAATAAGATGCAAAAGATGGAATATCACCTACTTGATGTGTTAATGGTGTGCCTTCAACATGACATGATGGAGTGTGTATATTGTTGGATCTACAAATCTATGTCTCTTCAACATGAGAGGACGATATGGCTTTAACATTGGAAGATGGTGTAGCGAACGATATAACTCCAACATTGGAAGATGGTGTAGCTTCACAATTCAATTATCTTCTTGAGCGTCACAGTCTCATTCGTTCTCTTTGTCTTTCCAATTCTTCCTCTTTGTTTCTTTGTACTGGTGGTCCTTGATCCTCTTCGAAAGTCAATTCTTCATTATTGCTTTGCAATTTTATTTGCTCACATAGTAATTTCATTTTATCTCTTTTAATTGCCAAATCTCTCTCCCTATCTTCATTTGTTTGAGTTTTTGGTTTCTTCCTTGGCATGATGATGATTTCTACATGTCAAATTATTCAAACATGTGAATTACTTAAAATGTGTAAATTACAAATGATTGAAATACATATAAAAATTATAATTATTTGAATGAATACACAATATATATCAAATGACTTGTCAAATTTCAAACCATTTCGAAATAACATTTCATTCAAACATACAAATTTCAATGAATTCACTATATATTAAACACCATGTCAAATTATAATTAAATTTTTTATCTACCATCCCATCCCCCCTCTCTTCTCTACCATCCCGTACTCTTTAGATTTTCCACACACACTCCCATCCCCCTCTCTCTATCTCCCTCTCCCTACTCTCTCTCACACTCTCTCACATCCCCTACTCTCTCTCTCTCACACTCTCTCCCATCCCCTACTCTCACTCTCTCTCTCCCATCCCATTGTCTCTCTCTGCCACCTCCTACTCTCTCCCTTCCCCTACTCTCTCTTCACACTCCCATCTACCCCTCTCTCCCTCTCCCACCACCTACTCTCTCTCTCTCTCCCATCTGCTACTATCTCTCTCTCTCTCTCTCTCTCTCTCTCACTACTCTCTCTCTCTCCCCTCTCCCATTGCCTAAACTCTCTCTTTTGTAGATACACACTCCCATCCCACTCTCTCTCTCCCCTCTCCCATCCCTTACTCTCTAGATCTCTCACACGCACTCCCATCCCTCTCTCTCCTCCTATCCCACTCCCTCTCCCACCACCTACTATCTCTCTCTCTTAAGTTCTCTCTCTCCCTCTCCACTTTCTCTCTACCATCCCCTACTCTTACTCTCTATCTCCCATTCCCAAATCTCTCTCACACTCTCTCCCATCCCCTACTCTCTCTCACACTCTCTCCCATTCTTTCACTCTGTCTCTCCCATCCCGTACTCTCTCTCTTCCACCCCCTACTCTCTCTCTCACTCTCTCCCATCATTTCACTTTGTCTCTCCCATCCTGTACTCTCTCTTTTCCACCCCCACTCTCTCTCTCTCAATCTCTCCCATCCTTTCACTCGGTCTCTCCCATCCCGTATTCTCTCTCTACCACCCCCCTACTCTCTCCATACTCTCACATTCTCTCCCATCTCCCACTTTCTCTCTTTCACAGACACACGCACTCTTATCCCCCCACTCTCTTCTCTCCCTACATCTGTCACACACACTCCCATCCCCCCTATCTCTCTCCCTCTCCCTCTCCCACTCTCTCTCCTACTTCCTACTATCTCTCTCTCCCTCTCTACTCTCTCTTCTCTCCCATCCCTTACTCTCACTCTCTCTCTCTCCCATCCCCTACTCTGTCTCACCCTCTCCTATCCCCTAATCTCACTCTCTCCCCCCCATCTCATACAAGCTCTCTCTACCACCACCTAATCTCTCTGACACTCTCACACTCTCTCCCATCCCCTACTTTGTCTCTCTTACACACATTCTCATTCCCCCTCTCTCTCCCTCTCCCATTTCCTCTCTCACCCCCTACTTTCTCTCCCCCATCCCCTACTCTCTTTCTCCCCTCTCCCATCCTCTTCTCGCTCTCTTTCATAGACACACACATTTCCCATCCCCCCTCTCTCTCTCTCCTCTCCCATCCCCTACTCTCTAGATTTGTCACACACACTCCCATCCCCCCTCTCTCTCCCTCTCCCACTCCTTCTTGCACCGCCTACTATCTCTCTCTCTCAAGTACTCTCTCTCCCTCTCTAATTTCTCTCTCCCATCCCCTACTCTCACTCTCTCTCTTCCATCCCCTACTCTCTCTCACACTCTCTCCCATCCCCTACTCTCTCTCTCTAACTCTCTCTCTCTCTCTCTCACCCCCATCCCGTACGATACCTCTCTGCCACCCCCTACTCTCTCTCAAACTCTCACTCTCTCTCATCCCCTACTCTATCTCTCTTATATACATTCCCATTCCCCCCCCCCCTCTCTCTCTCTCTCTCTCTGGCATTCCCTCTCCCACTACCTGCTCTCTCCCATCCCCTACTCTATCTCTCTTATACACTTCCATTCACCCTCTCTCTCCCTCCCACTCCCTCTCCCACCGTCTACTATCTCTCTCTCTCTCACTCTCCCTCTCTCTCCCATCCCCTACTCTCACTCTCTCTCTACCACCCCTACTCTCTCTCACACTCTCACACTCTCTCCCATCCCCTACTTTCTCTCTTACACACACTCCCATCCTCCCTCTCTCTCCCTCTCCCACTCCCTCTACCATTGCCTACTCTCTTTCTCTCCCATCCCCTACTCTCTCTATCTCTCTCCCCTCTCTCATTCCCTACTCTCTCTCTTTCACACACACATCCATCCCCCCTCTCTCCTCTCCCATCCCCTACTTTTTCTCTCAGTCACTCTCCCTCTCCCACCACCTACTCTCTCTCTCTCTCTCTCTCACTCTCACTCTCACTCTCACTCTCTCACTCTCTCTCTCTCACTCTCACTCTCTCCCTCTCTACTCTCTCTCTGCTACCCCCTACTCTCTCTCACATTTTCACACTCTCCTATCCCCTACTCTCTCTCTCTCTCTCTCTCTCTCTCTCTCTCTCTCTCTCTCTCTCTTTCTCTCTTACCAACATTTCCATCCCCTGTCTCTCTCTCTCCCACTCCCTCTCCCATCACCTCTCTCTCTTCCATCCCCTACTCTCTCTCGAGCTACTTTGTCTTCCCCCTCTCACATTCCCTACTCTCTCTCTTTCACACACATGCACTCCCATCCTCCTCTCTCTCACTCTTTCTCTCCCACTTTGTCTCCCACTGCCTACTCTCTCTCTCCCATCCCCTACTCTCAATCTCTCTTTCCCAACTTGTACTCTCTCTCTCTCTCTCTCTCTCACTTCCTCTCTCTCTCCCATCCCCTACTTTCAATCTCTCTCCCCCATCTTGTACTCTCTCTTTGCCACCCCTACTCTCTTTCTCACACTTTCTCTCTCTCGCATCTTGTACTCTCTCTGCCACCCCTACTCTCTCACACTTCCTCTCTCTCCCATCCTATACTCTCTTTGCCACCCTTACTCTTTCTCATTTCCCCTCTCCCATCATGTACTCTCTCCCCTCTCCCATCCCCTACTTTCTCTCTATCTCTTTGTCTCTCTCTCTCACACACAAAACCATTCCACCTCGCCCACCTCTCTCTTGCTCTTGGTTTGCAATTTAGATCTCAATAGTGCATGCACACTATAGCGCGCACACTTTACTGAGAATTCAAATGCTTTTAATAGTGCATGCGTGCTACAGGGCGCATGTTCTATTGAAAGCTTTGCATTAAAACCAAGCCTAAGGCTTGGTTTTGCCTTGGAGATCCAACCCAAAGGTTTGGAGTTTATAAATAGGTCTAAGATGTGTTTTCCAGCAAACATACAAAAAATGATTGATTTTTCTTGTGTGCTCCCCTTCAAGATTCCTCGTGGTTGGATATTGATAAGATTAGGTTACATAGCAATATAGGTCTTTGTGTTAGCTATTGAACCATATAATTTATTTTTAATTTGAACTATTTCAAGTCTTTCATTTATAATTTCTTTTGAATGTATGTTCATTTTTTGTCAAAAACCACCATGTACTAATTGGGCTATAGATTTTAGCTCGTTCATTGAATTTTGCAACAACTTAGTTTTTTAGAAACTAGACTCCATTCTACACACTTTGAAAAAAAAAAGTTTTGATTTTAGATTAGTTTTCAATTATTTCTAGGCGGAGCACATAGATATTTCACATTTTTGGGATGTGTCTAGTTAAAAAAATTCATTAAAAAAAAAATACACATTATAAAATCACTCGAAAAATCAAGAATAAACTACATAGTGTTAAGTAACTTTTGATAAGAGCGATTAAAGAATTTCAAAAAAAAAGTTAAATTTTAGGGGGGCCACACTTTGTACTGTGTTATGTTTTTTTGGAATAAACAGTACCACTTTTTGTGGCCCCCTTTTTTGAGGACCTAAAACTAAACCATTTTGAAAAAAATTAGTAGTTTAGAAAACAGATTCAAAGGACTACTACTTTTTTTTTTGTCATATCTTAAAATTTTGAGTGTAACTATCTTCAAATTCTTGTTGAAGTTCAAAAATTGCAGATTTTAAGAAAAAGGTGTCCACTTATACACCCCTTTTGGCACCACAACTTGGTGCGCTTACCCTTATTTAACCCAATCCATGGACCGTAAATATTGTATCCTAAACCCTATGTAGAGAGGGGGATAAAGAGATAGAGATTTCACTAAAAAGGAGAAGAGGAGGAGAGAGACAAGTGGGTGGGGGAAGATATCAAGGGGAAGAAAAATAACTCAAGATGGGGTGGATAGAGAGGAGATAAAGCTATAGGGGATAGAGACATGAGAGACTTAGATACTTGATCTCAGCAGCTCAATACTTGATCTATATATTGAGCTATGTTTCCTTATACTTGGTTCTCTTTTCCTCTATCTATTAAACCTCTCTATTACCATGAACACCCATAGTTTTTGATCTTTCATAGGACACATTGCTTGTTGTGACACCTATTTGTCATGATGAGTTCATACAGATGGTTTCTTTTTAGTTAACAAAATAAGTTTGATCTTGTTTAGATGCCAATCTAACTAGAGTTATGTTTGTAACCTCCTCTTTCTCTTGTATTGAATGGCTTAGGATGAATTTTCTTAACTAATAAAGGTGGTAGGGAGAGAGAGATGAGAGATTTACATCTCTCTCTAAACCTAATATTTGACTCAACAATAGATTCCACTTATAATTATTCACTTAATCTTATACATTATGCTTGTACATTGTCATACATCTTCTCTTTCATCCATACTTACACTTTTCACTACACAAATATTTTCAAATTTATTTAAAATTCACTATCCTTGATCATGCATAAGGACAACCTCAATATTATGTCAATTACATAAGGTGTCCCTTATTAGATATCCCTTATTATGTCAAAATGGGTCATAAGGCACCGTATGACTTCTTTTAACCCATTCAAATGATTATATATTTTTTAAGGGGCCTTTGTACACCTTAAGATATACATTATGCTTTCAAATGGGTTAAAAGGGGTCATAGGGAGCTAGGATGAAAAAGCGAGTGTCTAGAAGAGTAATGGGAGAGATTTGGGGGAGAGGGAGAACTCTTTGTCTTGAATGATAACAACTGTCCCCACATAAAATAGAACTCTCCTATACCATGTACTTAATATAGGTAAAAAAATCTTGTGTATCATATTTGAACTACTATGCAATTAATTATCCTAATTAAGATTAATTAAATGGTAAGTAGTTAATATTTAATTACACCCACTCTCTCATCACCTATATACCTCTCTCTCTCTCCCACTCTACATATGATTTAGGATAATGGTTCATGGTACAAGGTTTAAGTACACAAGGTTGAGTCCCTCTACAACTCTCTCATCACCTATATATCTCTCTCCCTCTCCCATCTCTCTCTCTCTCTCTCTCTCTCTCTCTCTCTCTCTCTCTCTCTCTCCCTCTCTCTCCCCCTCTCTCTCCCTCTCCCTCTCCCCCCCCCTCCTCCATTGCTTTGTATCTCTTTATATATCTATATCTATATCACTCTATCCCTACTTCTCTTTATTTTTGTAAACCCTAATCATATATTATATATATATATATATATATATATATATATATATATATATATATATATATATATATATCCACCTTCTTTCTCTCACTCTCACTTCTATCTATCTATATCCACATCTCCTTAACTCTCTTACTCATATGTATACTTCTATCTCCTTCCATTCCTATATATCTTTATCTCCCTCTCTCTATTTATATATGTCTATGTCTACTTATTTATGTTTTACTCTTTGTCTATATCTCTCATGATGAGTTCCTATTGGTTTCTATCCATATCTAGTGCTGGAAAGCTTCTTTGTTTTGTACATATTAGAGTAGGTCTTTCTAGCTTTGCAAGAAGTGTGTGTGCATATTTGCTCCCTTTTCTAGAGCTGTCTTGAGCTTTTTGGAGCTCCTCAAAGTTTTTTTTTCTAGTTGCAGAATTCTATGAAGTTGCAGGTGGGACAACGTGTCATTTCTTCCTGTGAATCCATGCCCAATGGATTACTTAAGGTCATTGATCTATGCATAGCAGGAAAGCATCCTAGTGAGTCGCCAAGAGTTTTGACCATTTCTGTCCCCCATTCAGCCCATTTCTAATAGCCGATCATAGAGATCTTCAATGGGATGGATTCTTTGTTTTGGGTTAACACACTAAAATTTGTGGCTAACATTTCATGTTATCTAGTTCCTTCTTTTACCCAGTTGGCTCAAGTTCTTCATTGATTGAGTTAGCTCAGTTTACTCTTCTCCTAAGTGACTCAGTTTTGGCTTGGTTTGTTCTTTAACCGTGTGAATTTGGTTTCCTCTATTGCCAAGTTGGCTCATTTTCTTCTTTGACTAAGTTGCGGATTAACACACATGTTTTCCAAGGTTAACTTTCATGTTAACTATATTTGTTGTTTCGAAGAGGTACTTTCATGCTCTTTCTCAGAGAATGTTTAAATAAAAATTCTAATAAAAAAATATGTATATAGATTTTGTGAAAAAAAATAAGATACAATAAAAAATAGAAAAAAAATCTTATGCAGTCATGTTCATTTTTCTTCATAAGTAGTTATTGCTTATTCCAGCCCCCATTTATTTCAAAGCTTATTTTTAAATATCATGCATTGATTGTTGAAACCAGTATGAAATCTAGGTTCTGTATACCTATTATCCTTGAGCCTAATGATGCAATGAGGGAATTCGCCTCAAGTTACAACAATAATGGAATTGCACAACTCAAGTTACCTTGCCAATATTCAGATAATTGGATTCCTTTTGAAAAGTATTGTGAATTTAAATTTTGCTTCTGAAATCCCATTTTATTGCTTTACTCATCTCTTTATCGTTAACGGGGTTTCCTGAATGTTATATTTATAAGATGATCTCATACATCTTTGTTTTTGAAGAAGTAGAAAAACACATAATTTGTTTGTTAATTGAGTCTTGTACTGAAATACAACGTCCTAATGACCTTTGAGTAGGCAATTTTATGTTCTAATGCAACCAACCCAACACTCCATGTCTCATTCTCTCATTGTGGAATTGCATTTATAGTTTCTTCTTTCCCACTTTACGATTCAAAAGACCATTAATATACAATAATATTAGAGAAAATTCCTCATTTGAGAAGCAAATGAACGAAAATATCTTCCCTCTCTTTACATAAAATTATATACACCCTGAGTTGGCCTAGTGGTGGAGAACTTGTACTCTTGAAAGAGAAGTCACAAATTCAAATCCCACTAGGAGGTAGGGTATGTACGCCTCGTTTGTGGTGCCAAGTGCCTCTCAAAAAAGAGTACAAGGTAGTCCCATATCACTATCACCATATGTAAACCCAAAAACTATGGCATAGTGTCGTGGACTATAAAACCCCCTTTCCCTTTCCCTTTTACAATTTGGCATGTACAATTAAAAGAGAGAAAAGAAAAACCCCTTGCTTTGGTTTCTACAAATCCACGTAGCTTACTTGGAAAAAAAGAGCTTTTTACATGCACTTGTGTTCCACAAAATCATTTTAATTGATGATCTGCCAAATCACACAAACCAACTTGGAACTTCCGCTTTCTATAAAATATTTCTGCAACTACAAAAAAAAATTAATTTGCAACAACTTTTCTTAAATTAAAAAGGAAAGAAAGATATTAAATACAATATTAGAATAATAAATTATGCAATTTTTTTTTTTTTTTAAAAATTATTTGATAGGATCATACAAATGCAATAGCGGTGGAATATAAGGGGTCATTTTGCATGCAATCTGCATTTCGACTTTCAACATTTCAACAAGCCCTTTGCATTGCCCTTGGCTAAATGTAGTCAATTTTTGCCATTGGAGAAAAATTCTCATCATAGTTAATGCTCTAAACTTTTTACGAGCCTATGGCTATTTTATTTTCTCATGTCCATCTACTTCTTTCTTTGTCCTATATACCAAGTTACATTTGATAAGCTTGTGATCAAAAGTAAGGTCATATTTTGGTTGCTATGACGAAGTTGTGTTCTTATTCCATGGCTTCTTCCAAAAGATTTTTCCTTCATCTTTTCAATAGTTATGAGGTTCAGATGCAAGGTCCATGTAGACACCCTAAATTTGTCATTAGAAATAAAAAATAAAAAAATCAATCAAAATTTAAAACAAATAATAAAAATCAATCGAAATAAAAAACCCATTAAAAAATCTAAATATTTGAACCCATTTAAATATTAGACATGAAAATCAATTTTGAAGAGAATAAAATGAGTTATATATATATATATATATATATATATATATATATATATATATATATATCCAAATTGGCTTATATTCGAACATGGAGGCTTATATTTAAAAATGGAAGTTCATACTCGAAGAAGGAGTCTTGTATTAAAAATTGGAATTTCAAATATTAATTTTTAAATTAAAAGATCTCATGGAAATTATTATCTTATTCATTTAACTTTACCCTCTTGAAACTATGGTAAAATCTAAACTCTACCTCAACCCCTTGAAAAATCTATAAATAGAAGGCATTTTGAGAGTAAAGGATCTAAGTTTTTATGCATTAGAGATATAGGCATTTTGAGAGTAAAGTATCCAAGTTTTTATGCATTGAAAATATAGGCATATAAGAACATTCATTTAAACATCATAACTTTAGGCAATTCTAGAGCATTTATAGGATCGTGTTTAGAAGCATTTCAAGTTTGTAGCTTGTTAAATCACTCATGCATCTAGCTTTGATGTAGCTTTTTGAAATCTTCAAGCATCATTGTTAGATCTTCATCATAACTTGATTCCCATTCTAGGACCGTCACTAAGATGCTAAGTTTGAGAGAAATTTTAGCTATTTTAGTTAGGGACAGATGAGACATTCTTGAAGGGTTTATTTGATAGTTGTTATTAAAAGTTTCTTTATCATCAAATTTACTATCATTTTGAGTGCTTCATTCTAAAGTCTTATGAATACACATTTTCTCATGTACGTTCCACATAAGAATTCATTACCATGATGGGCTGAACAATTGCAACTTCATGAGGGGCTATATCTAAATTAAGCTTCTTGATCTTTGTTTTCTCAGAAGGGATAGAAAATCATCAATAGAAGGCTAACTTAGGATTGGAGGTAGAGAAAATTGGCTGTGATATCAAATAAAAGTTTGAAGAAGATACTTACATAATTGTACTCAACAATAGCTCAAAAATCAAAGAAATTTAAAAGGCTTTATACATGTTGTGTGAACAATAGAGAGAATCCAAAATAAAATTGCAAAATTCTTTTTGTGTTATTCAATTCAAGATGTTGCGTACATATACAAAAATAACAGATACTTCATCAGAACTATTAGAAGCAGCAAGTAAAAAATGTACAGACTAACTAAAGGACAACCAAATGTAACAAAGACTAAGAATTAAAAAAAATGGAAGTGTCAAAGCTAACTAAAGTTTTGTAAACTTTGTTGTTAGAAATCCACTCTGCATGTCTTCAGTTTCTAACTTTCTAGCTACAACCAAAAACACTATTTTTTTAATGATGTTGCTATCACAATTTAACTATGTAGTTTTTTAATCAAACTCGTTGACTCATTTTCATGAGTAGTGGTTCATGGAACCCATCTCTCATGAGAATGAATGGAACACATAACACTCATTGGGTCTAGGTGATGCTCATAGTCCCAATAAGTGTTATGTGTTCCATTCATTCTCATGAGAGATGGGTTTCGTGAACCACTACTCATGAAAATGAGTCAATGAGTTTGACTAAAAAGCTTCATAATTAAATCCTGATAGCAATATCATAATTTGACTTGCTGTGGAAAATATCTCCTAGTTATCAACTAATTTTGTTGCTAGCAATATGTTTTAAATCAATTCACACTCACTGGAAATAAATTATTCATCTAGATCGTAACAGGGGACTCAAGAAAAGAGAAGAATAAGTAGCCTACCAATGCATTCCTTCCTAAGTAGCCTACCGACGTATTCCTTCCATGTCTCATGATTGAAGTGAGCATGCTCGTCAATGTATTTCAATAATAAATAAAATAGGCTTACCAAGTTTTTGCTTGAATAACAGGAGTAGTTGTTATGCCATAAATAAATTCAAACAAACTGGTCCATTCACAAATTTATTTATTTGCACCAGGTTGCCATGTCTAGCTTTAGTGACAAAAAAATTAAGCCATATATGTTTTGGGTAAAGGAATTAAAACACAAAGTGTGAGATGAACATGTAATCTACGACTGTAAACTACCAAAGTACAAACCTAATACATTGAATAAGAATAGAATGCCACTTGAGAGCCTTTATGGACATGTAACCTAGGCTTGTAAATTGTCAAAGCACAAATCTAACACACTAAATAAAAAGAGAACGCCATGTTGAGAGTATTTTTTCCTAATTTTTCAATGAGCAAATATAAAAAGAATGCTATTTAAAAAAAAAAAAACCCCAATCATTAAATAGCTAAAATTTTGAATAAAATAAGTTAAATAAATAATATAACATGGATTAATTGTAAGGTCACTCGAAAACTATTAACATAAATTAATATAACATGGACTAATAATTAAAACTTTTCAATTATCTAGTTGTTAATTTACAATAATAAAATACCTAGATAATTTATACAACATAATGTTAAAATCAACAATATGCATTTATTAGGATGCATATAAATAATCATTCAAGACATTTATTAAACACACAAATAATTTTAAAAAGTCAGTTATTTGATTTACAAGAACTATTCCAACATAATCAATGTATGAAAGGTACATGACATTTAAATTGATAAATTTAAAAATTAATAAAAAAATAGACTTAACAATTATTGTCCATTATTTTTTATTATATAATTAAACTATTAATACATTAATAGTGGTGGTCCAAATAAGAGTTGATAAATCTCAATCTAAGCATCGGGAAAAAGCAAGTGGATAGATAAGCTAAGAAAAATAAATATTTTCCAAACTTCATTTCCACACCAAAATTCATTTCCAAGTCTCTCGGACAAGCTCAAATTTCGTATGGCAGACACTGTTGATGAATAATTTAAATTTGCCGCGCTTTTCATATTCTGTCTCTGCAGCGGAAATAGAGAAGTGCCGAGAAGAATGAATAATGAAAATAGGAAGGGCAAAGGAAAATTTGAGAAACACTGCCTCCGTAAAAATCTGCTGTCAACAAATTTAAACAGAAAATGGCAGTGAACAAATGTTCATTCAAATCTTCGGTCTTACTGAAATGGAAAGCTCATTTTCGCACCCATTCTCCCTTCCAATTTCCTATTTCTAATTCCAGAGCCCCATTCTCTTTTAAATAATTTCCCGCCATTACAAAAGTTTAAACTTGGATACTTTCCACGCCTGTGTAGAGGTATTATAACAATAATCAAAACTTTGAAGCAGAGGCTTTGATGGATTCCGTACCTCAGAGAAGGCTTTCTAGTAAAGTTGAAAAAATGAGCCCCATTGTTAAAGAAAAGAATGGCTTAGAGGCAGGCAAGGTAATGGTGCCCCATTACCAGTGGCCCACCGCCAATTCATCCATCCGCGCTCGAGAAAAATTCAAACCCTTAACTCAGTTTCCTCCTCATTTTACAAAGTGTAGAAACTCTTCCTTAGGACTTGTATCTCCAGATTCTGGTAGGAAGAGTTCTTTGTTGGGGTGTAGAACGAGCCAGAAAAATCTTGTGCAAATCAATGGGTCGAAGCCCTCCAAGTCCCTTGAGAAAACGGCCCTAAAAATTGATGCTTCGAAGCTCTCTAGGGCTCCCGGGTTGTTGAAATCGAAAACCCCAAAGATTGATTTGTGTAGCAAGGTATTGAATGTTTCTCATTGTGTGAAGCAGCTTTTGGCTTATAGGAGGACTCAAAATAACATTACACCATTGCCTGCCAGGGTGCATTGTGCTAAAACAGGGCATGCTAGGTCTGAAGCAATGCCATCCCTTAAAGTTGAAGACAAAGAACCAGATAGGTGCATTTCAGCAGGCTCTGTTTCTGACGTTAGTGCTTATGATCTCATAGAGCAATCTGCTAGCTGCCAGGACATGTATAATGATCAAAGTGAGCACACTGAACAACAATGCTCTGTTTTGATAAATGCTCTTGGAACTGATCGTAGCAGTCAGAGAGATTCTGAGGATGGTACATCTATTGTATCATTCTCTCAAGTAAATTTATGCCCCAAAAATGAGGCAGTAGAAAACCATGACTACGTTTCAGGAAGTGTTGGGGCTGAAATGGCTTCCAAAGTCAATGCAGATGGTCATATAAAACAATTTGTTGAGTGGGAAGATGATCAAGGTGCTGATGGCAGACAAGGTAATGAAACTACTGCGCTTGATAGCAGCATATGTGATTTTTTTAATTCTTCTTGCCCTGGAGATGGCAATCAAAATTGTCATATTCAGGTTGGCACTTCTAGTGTGCAATGCAGTAGTAATACAGAGGTTGACAGCCCACAAAAATTTAGGCAGAGGCGTGTCTGTCCTCTTGATAATCAAAATTCTGAAGCTGGAAAGGCTGGTTTGAGGCATCAGATGACTGAGGAAAGAAGAACACAAGAGTGGATGCTGGATTATGCTTTCACGAACATAGTGAAAAAACTCTCTTCTTTAAAAAGACTCTCCCCTTTCAGGCCAAGAAAGGTAGAAACGCTCTCCAAGTGTGAAACTAAGATTTTAAGGGAGGTTGAGATGTTCTCTCCCAAGAACTGTTTCTAGCAACCTAATTGTGAACATTTAGCCTGCACAGGGCTGATTATAGTTGATAAAATACTAATAAGTATGTCAATATCTTTATGTGTTTATTATTTTGAGTTTTTATTTTCATATCGAGCAAATAAGTTCTTTCTCTTGAATATCATGAGGGAAGGGATCTAATCATTTTGTCAACCTAGATTGGGCTGATCTGGATTTCAGCATCCCAAGTTGTTGGCAATCAAGAAAACCCTTGAAAAGACAAATTCCTTGTGATCTCGGGAGTGCATAGTAAAATTTTTATTAATTTATAAATCCAAGTAGCTGTTTGTGTGTAGTATGGTATCTAGTGTAAAGTGAGGTTAACAAAAGTTATATGTCACTAGTAGTTATTAATCTTTTACAGCCCATGTATTCTTCATTAAGCTTGTGTAAGATCTTGGGTTTGTGTTTTTTTAAATTAAAAATTTGAATCACTCTCTCTGATTCATTATTAGAAAGAAGTACAAAATTTTGTTTCCTAGTATTGTAGGAGGCAGCACATTTCTAAATAGAACCCGTTCTACTTTCATAGACATACTATGTAATATATGTTTGAGTATGTTTTGTTTTTCTTTTATAAAATTTTCATGGTTTATCGATGAGAATTGAAAAATGTCATTGCATACTCTCAGAAGTTGAGATGTCAAGTTCCGTTCAAGGACTGCATGTTTTTTAACAAAATCTTTAACTTCATAAGTTTTCACAAACATCTCAGAGGAGAAGATTTCTGCATCTCGATGAAGAATTTTAGAATAATTGATAAATACATTTGAAAAGTTTAGGAGGTAGACAGTAGAAATCACTCTGATTCTTCGGTGCACTTTGGTGTTAGATTCTATAACCTTTCTTGACCTTTCATCTTAAGTTGTGAATTCTGCAATGTTTTGAAAAAATCATATAAATTTGAGAGAAGAAGGAAGAAGATAGATTGCAACATCGATGAAAAATTCAAGGCAAGACACTTGTGAAGAGTGGAAGGAGATGGAAGATCAGTGGGATGCCAATCAAGACAATGCATTTATTGCAGAGCAAATTCAGAGATAATTTATATTTTAGAGAGACTCCTTAGATATAGATTTTAGTCTAAATGAGTGTAGAAGTCTAAATGAGTGTTTTCCATATAGATTTTAGATTAAAGATTATACAGAATAGTATACCTTTCAAGGTAAGGATAGAGCAAGAAGCAATATAATATGGACTAAAATTTTGTGGGAAGAATATATGGCAGCCAACTGAGAATTATCACATATATGAGCAATATTAATTGCTGTCACTACTTGGCATAAATCACATCAAGGATATCTGATAATGATCATTTCAATAAAGAAATGGAATCACCAACCAACAGTTCTAAAGCGTTCTAAAAGGAAAGGAGACCTTGAAGTAGGAATAAATACGGCAATGAGATATTCGAACATAGCAAAACAGACCTTTTAAACTTAGATGGAAGACACAACTGATAATCATTCTAGAAACCAGAAATTTTAAATTTGAAAAGAAAAGGTTTAAGAAGATACTCTTATGGGTCAACATCTTTAAGAATAAGTTAGAGATCCATTGAAGACAAATGCATATGATGGAATGCTTTTGTGGAAGACCTATAGTATTAGAGAAATAGAACTTGAGAGAATGACACATAGGCATACCATCAGAACCTTTCTGACTGTTGTAGTGTGTTCCAAGAGAATTTATGAAAACAGAGCAGTGTTCGGTGTCCTCCCTTTGACCATGTCCTGGTAGGTAGCAGAGTGTTCTGTGAGATTAAAATCAATATCATCAAAATCAGAAGCACACTAAGAGCTCCATGAAAGGCACCTATAATGATCTTTGACTTCACCTTTAGGATTTAGGGATGAATTTGCTTCAGATAAAGTTGCTTGTGGTAGAACATAAGGTTTTGTTAAAATGTTGCATTCAGGTCCAAAAACATTTACCTGAATAAAGAAGCGTGGTTCAGATCCTTTAATCGGATCAGAATCGTCATTACAGCCAACTCGCAGCTCTGTGTGATCAAAGTGAGAAACAGATAAACCCTCCGAGCTTCCTGATTTACAGCATTATTCTTCTTCCACAACATCTTCGAGATATTCATTTTCTATAGATAATGTTACACCTTGAGTGCAGTCAGGTTCTGTAGGACTGCTGCATTCGGTTCCTTGATTTAGTGGAAAGTTGAGTTTCTTCAGGTTGATCAGAATTATTCTCATATACAACAAACTGCTCTATGGAATCATTAGCGCTTAGTTCAAAAACAGGCTCAACCTCAAAGCTTAGCAAACCTTGTGTTGAAGACAACAAAATTGATTTCACATAATGGCACTTCCAGAAGGCCATCGGTCCTATCTGACTGCAAAACTGAGATGCAAATGCATTTACCTGAAATAGTTTTACCCAACTTTAACCATAATCATGACAATTGCTTGCCAGTTTATTGTTAGATGCTTCAACATCAACCTCATGATCATCATCTTGTTTACTTTTATATCTTTATCTTTCACAAAAAGTTGCAAGAATTCCTGAGCCCTCACCTTAACATCATTGTCGTCCAGTAAGCTTTCTGCAATTTGAACATAAACGAATGGCTCGACATCAAGATCACAGTAATAATCTTTACCACCCTTATCCTTGCCAAAGACGTCCATAGATTCATCATCCCTCACCTTAACAACAGAAGCATCAACGGAGCTTTCTGAATGCTGATCATAATTGCCTCAAAATCAATCTCCTGTTTATGACAGACTTTGTTTGCAGAATGCATGCGGACCAAAGAACTGAATTGCAGGATATTCAGGAATTTTGCTCATATAGAAACAATTTTTGTTTTAAGTTTTTATTGAGAAAAACTTACAAAATAGGATAGAAATTATAGGAATGTTTTTCTGCCAGCAATATTAAAAACTGAAAAAAAAACGCTGAACATATTTAATGGGAAGGTTTTTGAGAGCATTCGCAGAGCTAATCAAAGTGCAACAATCATCCCCAACCGCTTATTGTAAAATGATGATAAGGATGATATCCCCGCTTTTAAAACAAATATCGTGCCAAAAACATTTCCATCGGTTCATGGAAGCTTTCCATATCCATTGCAGTTTCTTCATACAATACTAGCACTTCTTTTTAAGGGTAGAAGGGTTATGTCAAACTAAGGGAGGGATTCTATGAGAGCGGCTTAAGCTATTTTTGAGGAAGCAGATAGTCTCATGAATGAGCTATATTTTAACTTATCTTTTATGCACACCTTCTTTGAATTTTGGAACTAAAATTTTCAGCTTAAATATAGAACATAAGGCAAGCTGCTTCAGATCTACCTTATATAAAGCCTATATATAATGATAATGATCACCCTTTGTTTCACTTTGTTGATGCCCAACATTTGGTTAAGTTGAAAGTAAAATATATTCAATAATTAAAAAAGATTTACTATTATAGTAATATTTTTTTGCAAATTAAAAACTAAATAATTTAAACATATATTTGATTGATCTAAAACTTTAACTCTTTCCATTTGACACACAATTATACATAACCCAATTTTAAAAACCAATACATGAAACAAAATATATAGTTTTCACTTTAGAATTGAAAAATATTAAAATTTAAATATACTTGTCTTTTTGCTAAAATAATCTATATACCTACATAATATCTTATGTTGTGATCATTCTAAGTATTATTATTTTAAAATGATGCTACTTATTAATGAAAATAACAAAGGCATAAACACAAAAATGTAGTTAGATATTTATAACCATTACTATTTTCAATATTAAATTTGGTTTAGAAATTTATTGTGATCTAAAATATTTTACCTAATAGTTAATGAGAAATCATCCTACATAGTAAGATAAAATTATGCTATCTTTTCTACTTGCATATAGTAACAAATAATAGTGTATATTAGGATATGTTACAAAAACTAAAATTAACACATTTCTAACTCTAAAGAGAACAAAAAAAAACTAATTACAAACTAAGCTAAACCAACAAGGGTTGAATGACAACATAGGCCCCCGCCAACAGTTGGTAGGATGGTTTTGGAAAATAGGAAAAGATGAAGAGGAGAATTGGTAAACATATTTGTCACTTCAAAATTCTAGAAATTTTATGCCCAATATATCTCAACAATTGGATAGGTCTTTTCAATATACAACCTTCCTCTACATTTGGGAGGGGCAATTCTCTCGTATGATATCAATATTTGAGTTCTTGTAGTACTTTTTACCTAAAAGTACAAAAGGATAGAACATGAAGCTAAATAGGATGAATAACGGAAACCCAAAAGATATACATATGAGCACCAAATGAGATTCCTATAAAAGATAACTATCTGCAAGGGGGTTTGAGTACAACATGCAATAGTGAAAAAGATTGGATAGTAGACCCTAACATACAAAAATATGAACTATCCTAGTGCATTCGGGTCAAAATACCAAGAGATGAATGATTTTCTTTGCATCAATTACACAACTCACACAAATGCATAAAGGAGCTACTAATTTAAGATACGATAAATTAGCCATCATAATTCAGAGAGAGATTTGGACATACAAACAAATGCATTATTTATTGTTTTTGGGAAAGTACCAACCTAAAAACTATTACACATAATATGAAAACATAATATATGGAAAGTTTCTATGTATTTGGAGAGTTTCCCCTTTGTAGAAGTTCTCTGCCCCACTTTGACAATAAGATTTTTCCCCTTTTTAAAGAACTCCCAACCAAGTAGTTTGTAACAATCATAACTCCTTTTCACCTCACTCACTCACATCTCTCTTCAATGACTTTTCATATTACATTTCACTACATTTTATATATTGTGTGAAATCATATTTTCACATTACAATCAAAATTAATTCTCAAAAGATATCATTTAATAACTCTACTTCACCTCATATGTAGATGGAAAATTGCTTTGGTAACATTGGCTCTATCTAGGGGTTGCAATGTGTGATAGGATGTAATGAACTTCAGAACCTCTAGGACACTTCAATGCCTATCCATTGGGCTAGAATCACCATATAACACTTCTCCAAATCATTTCCATAAATACTAAAATAGAGAAATTCCTTTGATGCATTAGTTCTTTTAGAACCAATGCAAGTTTTCATATGTTGCAAAAGGCAACATTTCTATTGCTTGAGCAATCAACCAACAAGTGAACTGCTACTTACAAATGTTGGCAATCATTTGTCAAAAATTTATCCACTATAATTGCAAATATTTTAGTAGGGAGAACCGTTGATTCTTTCACAACATTTTCACATAATTTAGATTGAGAATATTGAATTAAATTTTCCAAGCTTTAAAATATTCTTCCACAAACAATAGCCATCATGTTTCTATTAGTCATTTATTGTCCAATGGTTGATGGGTCCCAAAAAAATTTGGAGTTCGCTTCTTAAATTACATCATTGGTACATAGTTCTGGAAAAAACATCATAGTTCCAATCTTTGACCATGAATCAATCTCCAAACCCAAATTTCCCTAACATTCATCATTGAGTAGAAACAATTCTCATTAATTAACTCCCAATGGAAGTCATTTGTGAGTGTGCTCTAGGCTATTTCCATTTTTCAACCATTCCAGTACTAATTAGAACACATACTTCCTCTCCAACCACCTTGTATTGAATCTTATTTGGGATTTCAAATAAAATATGATGTTTCTATCATAGTTCCATTGAAATATTTTTCACATCATCCTTTTATTTGTTGGCAACAATAATATCCATCTTTATAACATCTATTTTTCATTTGACATGTATTTGAATCATTAAATATTAGGGCACAATCATGTTGTACAGTCACTTGCCAGTTCACTTGAACTCTTATGGAAGAACGACACTTGAAAAATCTTGGGACTCTATGCATAATACTTGCCCAAGACTAGATTTTGGACAACCCTAGTTCCCTTTGATAAAATGCCTTCAAATTTTTGCATTTATCTACTAGATCAATTGGACTTCGGCTATTTGAGCTCTCCCAAAAAAACCTATTACACATGTTAATGTTGATATTCATTATGTTTCTTCATCATTCATAATATTTTTTGTGATTGTGCAAATTTATTCCATGTGCTTCATATGAGATGTAAAGAAAAAATTAGCACTAACCCTTGAGAATATCATGCGGCACCACTCAACAAGAGGCATACTCATATTGAATGGTTTCCCCTCTAGCCAAACACCCACCTACCAACTATGATGTTCAACATGCAACACTCAGAAACAATAAATGCAGGTAGGTGAGTTCAAATCCAAAAATTAGAGGGAAACAATTTGGTGTGAGACAAAAGGAATGAATCTCATTTCATCTAATAAGTAAGAAGGAATTAGACAGAGGAGAAGTGCAGACCATAGAGTAGAGAAGGAAGAAGATCAACAAATCAAAGCAAAGGAAGAATATTTAGAACAAGATTGAGGATAGAAGGAAGGTTTAGTTCTTGTGTCTACAACAACATGTGTTTGAATCTCTCTATCATTCTGTAAGTTCATTTTGGTTTGTCCTAAGAAGTAGTGGTTTCTCCAAGCATTATTGTATGCAGACCTTAGTGTTGTAAGTTTAAGTTTTATCAATTTGAAATATTGTATAGTTTTTTGGTTGAAGCCAAATGCTCCCAGATTTTGTAATAGTTTATAACCTAGTTGAATAGAAAGAAAGTAGGCATACTTGGCTCATTGTTGTCTCCATTCTATTCATTATTGCATGTTGAGTATTTGAGAAGTTCATACTTGCAAGCTTCATAGTTGTCCTCTCTCTATGTTAATGGTGGAAATGTTCAGATAGAAAGTTTGTAGACAACTCACTCAGTTAGTATAAGACTAATTATTTCTACCAAGTCTATCGTGCTTCTATTTGTAGTCCTTACCAAGTTCACTCAATTCCTTCATCAACTGGGTCCACTTAGTTCATGGTGATTGGTTGAGTGTTAAGCTTTTTGAGCTCCACCTTCTCCTTGTTGACTAAGCTCACTCGAAAACCACTGTGTCGAGGTCCACCTTCCCTTTAGTGACTGAGCTCACTCAACATCCTATTTTGCTGAATTGCCCCTTCTTCCAAGCTTACTCGAATTGTTCGTGTGCCAAGTCACTCAGCACCATCTACCTATTAGTCAGCACCCTCTTGTGCTAAACAAAACCTGTCACTTGGCATTCCTTATTTTTCGAGCAAAATTTGAAGTTGTGAAGTTGAATTCTTTACATGGTATCAAAGCATTGAGTCCCTACATCCAGAGTGGGTTAAGGCATTTTTTTCTAGGTATACATACCAAAAGGAGATGCAAGAAAGATATGGAAAAAGTTGTTGTCCTTGAATGGAAAAATTATGATACATGGGCAAAGAAGATGGAAACCATAATGGTAGCTAATGACTTATGGGAGTTTGTGATTAATGGGTTTAATAATGTTACCGTCCCAACACTATATGATGCCCTCACAAACCCACAAAAGACTTAGTTGAAGGAGTCAAGGAGAAAGGATGCAAAAGTATTAAGTTTGGTTGAGGCAATAATGATAGAGACAATCTTTCCCAAGATTTCAACAACAAATTACTAAAAAGTAGCATGCGATATCGTTGAGATGAATTTCAAGGGGATTGATAAGGTCATAGTAGCAAGGATAACTTTAGTGGCTAATATTCTCCAATTGGCTAATCTCACTCATTAGGGACCCCAAATTTGACTTTTTTTTGCACTATTGGGGTGACCATGTCTCCTACAATTTACAAAAATTTGGTCCCATGATTAGGCCAATCGCCAATAATAATACATAAGTATTTGTGTTTTAGTGATGACTTCACTAGTGCAATCTATTTTTTCCATGTGGTAAATTATATATATTCGCCAACAATTTCCAATTTGTATCTTAATTGATGTTAAGTCTGTAGATTTGGCATGCATCTATATTCCAGAGACTTTCCATGAAACTTCTTATCCTTTCTCACTTTGGCCCAAAGTAGATTTGATTGGGAACATGTGCCTCTACTTTTAGGGATTTCTTTAAAACTTGGTATTCTTTTTAAAAAAATTCCTGAAATAGGATTTAGGCCATTGGTTTAGGATCCTCCTATAATCATAAATTATAGGGATATTGCTTGCATACATCAATAATTTGGAGGGAAACTATAATGATAAAAGTGAGATAAATTTAACCTTCAAATTTGATAATCAATTAGGATCCATATAATAATAGTAAAATCATGGTTTCTAGGTATGTGTACTTCTATCCACGATTTTAATTGATAATGAAAGATTTTCCAGGATTTTATAGAATTTTCATACAATTGAAAAAACATCACCAATAAAATTTAAAAAGTTCCTACTTAAAAAATTTAATTTTCCAATAGAAATTAATTATGTTCCCCTAAACTAATGTTTGATTTGACAAAATTTTATACATTTTTCCAAAGGGGGTTTCTTAAATTTATCCCTGTAGAGTAGTGAAGCTACAAATGATCAGAAAGGAATTTGAGAACCTTTAGATGAAGGAAAATGAACCAATTGCAAAGTTCAGCTCACAAATCTCCACTTTGATAAACCAACTCAAATCAAATGGAAAAGATTATGAAGAGCAAAAGATTGTGGAAAAGATATTGAGGAGTTTACCTTAGAAATATGACTACCTTGTGATGACCATTGAGGAAAAAAATGACCTCACCACATTGACCATGAATGAGTTGATGGGAACTCTTCAAGCCCATGAGCATCATATAAACAAATCAGCAACAACTTCCCAAGAGTAGTCTTTTAAGGCTCAAGAGAATTCAAGATGTAGGGGAGAGGAATAAATGGCTTTGATAGAGGCTCAAGAAGTAGAGGTCATGGAAGGAATGGTCAAAGAAATGCTAGTGCAGAAAGCTTAGGACGAGCAAGAAACCAAGAGGGAGCAAGCATCTCTCAAAACAACTCTAGAGGAGGTAAGAAGAATTAAAACTCCAATAAGAGAAATGTAGAATGCTACTATTATCATAAGTATGGGCATTATGCTAGTGAATGTTGGAAGAAGCAGGGTGATCAGTCAAAGTAGAATGCAAATGTGGCTAATGTGAACATGGAAAATGTAAACAATCCTACAACCTTCATCATGTGCAACATTGGTGAAGAAGACAACCCTAAGGTATGGTACCTAGATAGCAGTTTTAGCAACCACATGAGTGGTAGTGAAATTTTATTCTCTTTAATTAATAAGACTTTTAAGTCTAAAATTAAGATGGGATATAATGGAACCATTTCCATAGTGAGAAAGGGATCTATCATGGTCCACATCAAGCAAGGTGAGAAGAAGAAGATACAAAATGTATATTTTTCTCTTGGTATGAAGCACAATTTGATGAGTGTTGGACAACTCATTCAAAATGGTTACAAGGTACTAATGAAAAATGACAAGTATGTCATTCATGAAAAGGATGGGAGAAATAGATTACTTGTAGCAGTCTAAATGACAAAGAACTGGATGTTCTCTTTGAGAATAGAGACATGTTTCTCTTCTCAAGTCATTCTTGCACCTCCCAAGCATGCATGTACAATAGTACATTAGAAATCAACTCTTAGGAGCATGATTGAAGACCCCTCCAAGCTTTGACATCTTAGATATGGACATCTTGGCATTGCTAGTTTAAATTTGTTGTCCAAGAAAAGAATGGTAGATGGTTTGCCAAGAATTGTAGACTCATATGACAAGTGTGAGGCTTACATTTTGGTAAGCAACATAGGATTCCCTTTGATTTTGGAAAATCTAGAAGAGCTAGAGCACCATTAGAATTGGTGCATTATGATTTAGTAGGCCCTATAAAAACTACTTCTATTGGGGGGAGTACTTATTTTGTGACATTCATAGATGATTTTAGTCATAGGACATTGGTGTATTTTTTGAAAAGAAAATATGAAGCTTTTGACAAATTTGTTGAATTTAAAGCCTTGGCTAAAAAGGAATGTGGACACTATGTAAAGGTCCTTAGATTGGATAGAGGAGGGATTATACCTCCAATATGTTTGTAAATTTTTGTAGGAAGAATGGCATCAAGAAGGAGCTTACAACCAATTATAATCCATAGCAAAATGAAGTATCTGAGAGGAAGGACATGACCATTGTTGAAATGGAAAGAAGTATGATGAAAGAAAAAAGGACTCCCAACTGAATATTGGGGAGAAGATGTAGCGACAATAGTATATTTGATTAATAGGTGTCCTACAAAGTCAGTTTGTGACATGATTCCTCTTGAGGCATAGTCAAGGAATAGATGGATAGTTGAGCACTTGAGAGTGTTTATATGTGTACAACATATGCAAATGTACCTAACGAACAAAGCCGGAAGCTAGATGAAAAAGGTACAAAATGTATCTTCACCAGTTAGAGCTCAGAATGAAAGGCTTATAGATTGTATGATCCGAACACCAAGAAAATCATCATTTCAAGAGATGTGGAGTTTCTTGAAAATTAGTCATGGGATGGCTCGGTTGATGAATCTTCAAGAACTTCAAGCAAAGTGCCAAGTATTCATGAGGAAGAAGATGAAATTGGTGATCAACAAGGTGATGGAGCAACAACAAACTTAGATTGTAGACAAAGGCAAAAAGGCAAGAAGCCTCTAAAATGTCAATGACAACTCCAAGTAGTTCAAGACAACTCCAAGCTAGTATGCAAAATAATAGTAGCAACAATATTGAGAATCTAGATCCCACTCTCACCTCCCTATTGCCAAGAAAGACCAAGATTCTAAGGGAGATATACCGAGATTAAAAGTATGAGGAAGATTTTTTTTAAAAAAAATTTAAAGAGGGGTGAACGCTTTGACTTGGAACTGTGAACCAGTGAGGCCAGAAACGGGGGACCTCATCCCCATTAGAATTGAACCTTGATGGCAAGGATAACAATGCAACAACTTAACCATCACAACATGCCACTATTGGCAAGTATGAGGAAGATTATGATGAGAGTGTTAATTTTGCATTATTTTCTCATAGTGATCCAATTTATTTTGAAGAAGGTATGAAGGAAGAGAAATGGTGTAATGTCATGGATGAGGAAACAAATTATATTGAAAGAAATGAGACATGAGAGTTAACTACTTTGCCTCCCAAGAAACAAGTAATTGGAGTGAAATGGGTTTACAAGACCAAGTGCAATGTTGAAGGAAAAACAGATAGGCATAAGTCATGATTAGTGGTCAAGGGGTACAAGCAATAGTATGGTGGAGATTATGATGAGACATATGCACCAGTTGCAAGAATGAAAATTGTGTGCGCTACCATAGCAATTGTAGCCCAGCACAAATGGAAGGTATATCAAATAGATGTGAAGTCCACCTTCTTGAATGGTGTATTGAAAGATGTTTATGTGGAGCAGCCACTTGGTTATGAAATTTTAGGTGTAGAACACAGAGTGTATAGATTGAAGAGAGCTCTGTATGGGCTCAAGAAAACTCCAAGGGCATGTTACAATAGGATTAGCTCATACTTGATGAGAAATGGCTTTAGCCAAAGTGATGGTGAACCCACTCTTTACATCAAAGTAGAAAATGATAAGGTGTTGATTGTTGTCTTGTATGTAGATGACTTAATTTTCATTGAAAATTATAATTTCTTAATTGGTGATTTCAAAGAGTCCATGAAGAATGAATTTGAGATGACAGACCTTGGTCTCTTGAAGTATTTTCTAGGCATACAAGTAAAACAAATGCATGATGACATTTTCATCTCTCAAGAAAAATATGCAAGGCAGATCTTGGAGATATTCAAAATGTAGAATAGTAAGGTAGCCCCAACACCAACAATAGTAGGTCTGAAGTTGAGCAAGGAAGATTGCAACAAAAGTGTGAATCCAACACTATACAAGAGCATGGTTGGAAGATTGATGTATCTGACAGCAAGCCAACTTGACATGTTACATGTAGTAAGTTTGATTTCCATATTTATAGAAACACCAAAGGATTCCCATTGGCAAGTGGGAAAGAGGATCCTAAGTTATGTGAATTGTACCGAAGGATTTGAGATTTTGTATATTGCAGATAATGATTTTAAGTTGGTTGGTTACACTAGTAGTGATTGGATTGGAAGTCTAGATGATAGGAAGAGAACTTTGAGATACACATTCCATATGGGATAGGGTGCAATTTCATAGGCATCCAAGAAGTAACCTATTGTTGCTCAATCTACAGCAGAGGTTGAATACAGTTAGCAGCAATGCAACAACATGCCAACCTATTTGGTTAAGGAGGATCTTGATAGATAAAAAAGAAAGGCAAGAGGATGAAACCAAAATCTTTTGTGACAACATTTCCTCAATCGCACTATCTAAGAATTTAGTCTTCCATGAGAGAAGCAAGCACATATAAATTAGATATCACTTCATTGGAGAGTTGGTGGAGAATGGAGATATAAAGATGGAATTTTGTATGTCTTAGTAGCAACTAGCAGACATATTTATTAAGCCTTTGGGCATAAGAAATTTTGTGCACCTAAGAAATAATCTTGGTGTAGTTAATGTGAATCAAGAGTGAGCCATTATTTGTTTGGATTGGGACAAAGGGGGAGTGTTAAAATATTTGAAGTGTGAATGGTTTCCCCTCGAGCCAAACGCCCACCTACCAACTCTGACATTCAACAAACACTAGTCAAAAATAATAAATGTGGGTAGGTGAGTTCAAATGAGAGGGAAACATTTTGGTGTGAGACAAAAGGAATAAATCTCATTTCATTTGATAAGTAAGAAGGAAGAAGACAAAGGACAAGTGGAGACCACAGAGTAGAGAAGGAAGAAGATAAGCAGATCAAAGCAAAGGAAGAATATTCAGAATAGGATAGAGGATAGAAAGAAGGTTTAGTTCCTCTATCTGCAAAAGCACGTGTTTGAATCTCTCTATCATTCTGTAAGTTCATTTTGGTTTGTCCCAAGAAGTAGTGACTTCTTTAGGCATTATTGTATGCAACCCTTAGTGCTATAAGTTTAAATTTTATCAATTTGAAGTATTTTGTAGTTTTTTGGATGAAGTCGAATACTCCCATATTTTTTAATAGTTTTTAACCTAGTTAAATATAAAGTAAGCTGGCATACTTGGCTCATTGTTGTCTCCCTTCTATTTACTATTGCATGTTTAGTATTTGAGAAGTTCATACTTATAAGTTTCATAGTTGTCCTCTCTCTGTGTTAATGGTGGAAATGTTCAGACAGAAAGTATGTAGATAACTACCTTGGTTATTATCAGATTGATTGTTTATACCAAGTCTATTGTGCTTCTATCTATAGTCCTTAGTGGGTTTACTCGATTCCTTCATCGATCGAGTCCACTCAGTTTGTGGTGATTGGTTGAGCATTGAGCTTGTCAAGATCCACCTTCCCCTTGTTGACCGAGCTCATTCAACAACCATAGTGTCGAGTTCCACCTTCCTTTTGGTGACCAAGCTCACTTGGCATGCTCTTTTTTTGAGTTACCCCTTCTGTTGAGCTTACTCGGCTTGTTCATGTGTCGAGTCACTTGGCCCCCTGTTGTGCTGAGCAAAACCTATCACTTGGAATTCCTTTTTTACCGAGAGAAATTTGAAGTTGTGAAGTTGAATTCTTTACAATGACCACCACAATTATAACATATGCTTCTTCTTCTTTTTGTGTGTGTGTGTGTGTGTGTGATCATTAGTTACATGAAAAACATGTGAGGTCATTAAATCTTGGTGGACCTCTATCATCCAAGCATTCCCTTTGTGAACATGACATGAATATGTAGATATTGCAAATGGAAATATTAGGGTAGTCATGAGCTAGAGAATTTGGAAACTTGACTATCTCTATTGTTTCCATTATCAATTAGACTTTCCCAAACATAGCTAAACCTTCAAGCCTTGCAAGTATTGAACTTGCATAAGCATAAACTATTGTTAGTGCATAAGTAGTTACTATTATCAGAGGGCTTTACTTATATACTACATTGGATACTTGCAATGTTGTATATATTACAATGTTCTTAACATTGACATTACTTTGAACCTAGGAAAAGAGATTCAACATAGCATTTTAGCTGAGAAAAAATCGCAAAGGATCCTATCTTGACATAATAAAATTATTTGATTTGATTCAACCATGTCTAAATATATCTGAAATCCATATTGAACAATGAACATGAATGAGGATTGTTCATCAGATGCATATCATCACAATTGAACCACATTCATAGTATCATATCACACACTCATTATTGCATAAAAGGTTAGCCATTAATCCCAAGCATTTCAAAATCTAGGTCACTTTGAATTTGAAAGGGGAAACTGAGCAGACTATTGTTACAACCTTATTGAAGACCAAAATACACCAACTAAAATATAACGAGACAAACCAAATTTTTCAAAACAAGAATGTTTATTTACAATAGACATAAGAGAAACAAAGGCTAAATGTGGTCATTTACATGTTGAATACAATATGCATAATTTTGAACTAGATTTTGGTAAAGTAGAGGAAGATTTTGCAAAATGTAAACCAACAACAATAGTGTAGGATTTCCCTCATCAATAAGGAAAATACAAAGCAAGGGTGGAAATATAAATACAAATCCAAAACTTTTCTTATGAATAATATCATTTTCTTTATGATGAAATGGAAAACCGACCTCTTGCATATCATGTTTCAAAGATGTATTAAAATATTATCAAACTTCATCATACCTTGATCTTTTGATTGTTGCATTAGTTCTTTTGAAGATGGTGTTGAGAAGAGAGATGTAGGGTGAAAATAAATAAGTAGATCTTTTCCGTCCTCTTGAATTCCATTAGGTTCTCCTTCAACATTATTTTCTTGCACAAATTCCATTCTACCAATTTCTTTTTTTTCACACTCCTATTTTCCCTTTTCTAGCTCTTGCGCATGAGATCTCTTCTGGATGAGGATAGCACCATAGAAAGATTTTTAAAATCTTACTTTTTTTCAAATATCTTGTAATCTTTCTAATTGAATTTTCTCTAAATGGTGGTATAAAGAGGAAGATATCTGTGTTATCTTCATCACTTACAGTTATCCATTCCTTCAAAATTTATGGATATCTTTGGAATACCTCTTGGTATTCATTTTCAATAGAGATGTCAACCTCCATCCTAGGGGAGGTACCTCTAGATTTTTAATACTCCAATGCACAAGGCACTTTTACCCCTAGTAGAGTCACCAAAAATCTATTGGTAAATAGATATTTCACTTCAAAATTCTAGAAAATTTATGGCTAATGGAAATAGTGACAAAGTATTTCTCAACAATTGGATAGGTCTTTGATATACAACCTTCCTTTTCATTTGAGAGGGACATCTCTCTCATATGATATAAATATTTAAGATTTTTTAGTACTTTTTACCTTAAAGTACAAAAGGATAGAACATAAAACTAAATAGTCCATAAACAACATAAACCCAAAAGATATACATACGAGAACCAAATGGGATTCCTAAAAGATAACTATTTGCAAGGGGGTTTGAGCACAACATGCAATAATGAAAAAGGTTAGATAGTCGACCCTAACATACGAAAAGATGAACTATCCTATTGCAGTCATGTCAAGGTACCAAGAGATCAATGTGTTTCTTTGCATCAATTACATAATCCACACAAATGTATAAAGGAGCTACTAATTTGACATATGATAATTAGCCATCATAATTCAAAGAGACATTTGAACATACAAACAAATGCATTCTTTATTTTTTTTGAGAAAGCACCAACACAAAAACCTTTACATATAATACTAAAACATAATTTAATGAAAGTTCTTTTGTATTTCAGCACAGTTCCCCCTTTGCTAAAGTTCTCTCCCCCCTTTTACACTAAGATTTCCCCCCTTTTTAAAGACTTTCCATTTGTGTAGTTTGTAACTAATGTAACTCCTCTTCACCTAAGTCACTCACATTTCTCTTCAATGATTTTTCATATTTTATGAAATAATATTTTCACATTACAATAAATATTAATTCTTGAAAGAATTGATTTATTATAAAAGATGATTTTTTAAAAACTCTACTTCACCTAATATGTAGACAAAAAAATTGCTTTGGTAATAAGAAGTTAGAAAAAGCTATTCTGAGATGTACCTAGTGTTTGTGGAGATTGCACTGAGATTGAACTTAGATTCACTATTATGGATTGTATTCTTTATCACCAAAGACAAATAAAATGGTTTTAATTGTTTTCACTATCAAATTGGTCTAACATAGGTGAATATGACATACAATAACTTAGAGAATTGCCATAAAAGTTATACCAACTCATTATAAGGAACAATACAAATGGATTTAAAATATATTTCCACTATCCACACTAGTGTTGGTTGAACTATTGCTAAAACATTTACAAACATATGCTTTAAATTTTGTTTTCTTATTAGCTTTTTAATGTTATTGTGATTGGACGAAACATGATAGACACCTAGAAGAGGATGATTTTGCTTTAATTCAGCTTCAACTTTTTTTTAAACATGAAAAATTAGATTTTGACCCTTAAGAGGGACACATTTAAAATTATACACTTCCTTTTCTTCCACTTGAATGAAAATTGAGTTCACTTTTAATCTTTTTTTTTTTAATAGAGGGGTAAATGCTTTGACCTGGAGCTATGAACCAGTGAGGCCACAAACGGGGGACCTCATCCCCATGATATTTGAACCTTGATGGAAAGGATAACAACACAACAACTTAACCATCACAACATGCCACTATTGGCAGTTCACTTTTAATCTTAGCACATGTTAGGTTTTTGTACTTGATTTATGTAGATTAAAGAATTGGATCAAACATGAGCTATAGTAAGTAAGATAATGAATACTATATTGCACAATATTGACACCATAAAGAAAGTAATATGGCACTCATTGCTTTGTAAAATGAATAACTTTAGAAACCAAATCTTCAAGGTTTTAATAGTCATATACTTCTAGTGCCTATTATAATATTCAATTATTGAAGCTCATTTAGACAAGAAATAATAAAAGAACATTGGGCTATCATAAACTTTAGATGCTGATTTTTTAAATCCATTAGAAAAAAAATAAAACCATGGATACCAAAGATATTTTGATTGATTCACTATCATGTTGACGTTTCATTATTTTGGGTTGCCTATCAAAAGCCTTAAAAAGAATCAAATACATTGTGATATAACATATACTTAGCAAGATCTTTGCAACAAAAAAAATGATCTATCTAATGTGAGTTGTATCAGCTAATTGACCCCACTTTAGATTTTAGATTAGAGATAAATATTCAATTTCTTGTCAAGAAGATTTAGATTTTTTTCCTCAACATTGAAGGTAGCTACAATGTGTAGATTGCTAACTACTTCTCTTGCTACTATGCTTTCTCTTACATATTCTTTTTCCATGTCTCCTCCAAATCCATATAGTTGTTGAACTAGCATAACCAAAAAATTGACAATATTATTTACATTGGATTAAATTTAAGCTACTGATTCAAAGATTGTTCAAAATATAAACAAGTCTCATGAAGTGGCTTGCATTTTTCCTAAGTTATAACATTTAATATTTAAAAATTTTAAAACTTAATAGGAATTTAATAAAAATATTTAATATAATTTGATCAATATTTGATTAACATTAAAAAAAATTATCATTTAAACTACATACAAAAATAATAATTTTTTTTTATTGGTAAGAGGTCGAAGCCAAAGTTAGTTATTATTATTTATTGTGATTAACTATTATTGGTGATTTACCCTCATTGATTATGATATGAATACAAGGAAGAGCAAGCAGAGTGCTCGGAGAACCAACAAACATCTCCAATTAAAGAAATTTAAGTCCCCCCTGCCAAACAGGCTTTTCGCTTGGAGTCTATTGAAAGTGATATTAAACCCACTAAGAGGAAGAAACCCCACCAAGACACTGGCAAGAAGCCTATCTCTAGCCCACTTAGTCCCTTCCACATTTCTGATACCCTTGAAGCTAACCCTTACCCAACTAGAAGTGTGGGGGAAGGACATCACCTCCCCCATGAAAGGTACTCCTAAAGAGCGAGGGGGAGAAGGGGAGCATAGCCATGGAAAGGGTTGGCTTGATAGACTAGAGAAATTGATGAAGGAGTTGTTGGACAATAACATTGCCATTTGCCAAAAATTTGAAACTCTAGCAGATTTCTCCACTAAAATCATGCATTATGTGGCCACTACCCTCTATTTCCTGCAGGAAAATTGTTAGGATTAAACCTCAGACATAAATAACAATTACATGCAAATATAAACCATATCAAAAAATAATAGATCACACAGAAAAGAACACATGACACCAAGATTTAACATGGTTCACCCAATCCTTGGGCTACGTCCACCAAACAACAAGTCCAATATTATCACGATCTAGTAATTACAACCTAATTACAATCTGCAATCCCCTACAATTCAACATCGCCACAAGAACCAATTTTTGCATCACCCACAATGAAACAATCTCTAACCCTAAGCCCTTTTATACAAGTATTTTTATTGCTTTAGGCTTATAATTAATAATTAGATGTCTGCCCAAAATCCTGATAAAGTAGGGCCCAATTTTATTTTGTTTCGGGGTGATGCCCTGAACTCCAAAGAATTTATGAAGTATGTGCAATACTTCCCTGATCAGTCACCACAAACTAACAATCTCCCACTTGGGGACTGATCAGACTCCACATTATACAACAAACTTCCACTTGGAGACTGATCCTATAGCAATACCACTACCACATGGGGCTCCCACTGGATCAAACCACCCTAGTATTTGTTGTTCTTTTATTCCTATTCAGTCTAGAAGACCAACCGAAGCTGAAGAGGAATTCCTTGTTTTACCATAGCACCAGCAATCATTTGGTCCTCTCTATTGAGACCTCCTCCCTTTTGACTTTCCTCTTGATTTCCCATGATTTCTGAATTACTTCCTCTCTCAGTTGTTTTGCCTTGACTTTGTGTGTTCAAAGAACTTCCTGACATGGATCCACTTGAGCTTTTCCTATGAGTTTCATCACTCAAAATAACACCGACCACATCATCATATTTTAGGGTAATAGATCTAGAAACAAAATAACTCATAGCCATTACCAAGCCATTCCAACTTTTAGGCAAAGAATACAAAATCAAGAGAGCCCTAATTTCTTCATCAAAATTAATACCCACAAAAGATAACTAACTAGTAACAATATTAAACTCATTTTGATGATCAACAATAGATCCACCTTTTGTCATTTTCTTATTAAATAAATGCTTCATGAGAAATACCTTGTTTGAAGTGGAGGGCTTTTCATACAATTTCTTAAGGGTTTCCATCAACTCTTCCATCGTCTTTTCTTTTGTAATATTAAATTTCACCGATGGTGCCAAGCATAATCGAATGCTTCCAAGTGCATTCTTGTCTAAAAGATCCCAATCGTCATTTGACATAGATCCCTAATTCTTGATTTTTATATTCGGGTGCTTCATTTCATGCTACACCTCATAGCGGTCATTTCATTGATTATATCCAAGAGGATTTTGGACTTGTTTATTTGGGGGATAAAACCCTATTAGATTGTTGGAAATGGAAAAGTTAAGATCAAATTACAAAATGAGAATCATTGGCTACTACATGAGGTAAGGCATGTTCCAAGTCTGAGTAGGAATTAAATTTTAGTAGGGCAACTCGATGATGAGGGTTGTGTAGTTACTTTTAATGATAAAAATTGGAAGGTTTCAAAAGGTTCCCTTGTAGTAGCAAAAGGTGTGAAAGTAGGCACCGTATATCTTTGTATAGGTCATTTGTTGCTTCTACTTTAATTGTTTAAGAGAAAAATGATTATTCAAGAATAATTGCTACAGTTGAGTAGGAAGAAAAAATAGTTGCTATAGATTCTAAAATAGCATTGTGGCACAATAGACTTGGGTACATGAGTGAGAAAGAAGAAGACAAAAAAGAAGAGTCAAGTGGGAAAAGGCTTGACAACTTCAGCAAGGGAGCATTTGTGAAGTATGGAAGCATGGCATGGGATGTGTGGATTCATGTTTGTTCACATAGATTTCTCAATGGTGGCTATGGCTTTGAACGCTTTCATGGTTGTATTGCAATGGTATTATTTTTGACTAATACATGGTGATGGATGCTTTTGGAGGTTGGGTTTTTTTCCCTCAATGAGGGTTTCCTAGGGTATATCTTGTGTAACATTTTTGTGGGTATGTTGTCTATTCTCAGCTTGCATGTGGATTTTAATTGCTTATATCTATTATGGGTAATGTGGAAACACTTATATTCTTTATTGCAAGTTTCCTTACATGAATAATGATGTGAAAGACCTAGGCAAGGAGAGCAAGACTACCCGCTCCTTATATGGCTTCCTAGCAAAAGATTGGCTGAAGACTCTCCTGGGAAAACATGTCAAAGAGGAGGGGGTGTATGTGAACAGGGATGAGCCAAAGACAAAGAATAATGAGGAACCTAAGAAGAAGAAGGGTAGTTAGCCCTGTTGTTATTTTTTCTTTTTGCAACTATGATATCGATTATGTTGAACTTGATGCCCTACGTGGCTTTATTTTATACATATAAGTTTAATTGTTGGATTGATAGTAGTAGTAGGCTTCCTTACTACTAGAATACTTAAATTCCTTTTTATCTACTTGTTAGCAGTTGGATTGATGTTTTAATTCTATGCTGGATCATATATGATTTTTGAAGTATAAAACTCGTATTAGTTAGATGATTGGGAGGTAACCTTCAACTGATCTCTCAGCCTTTTTGTACTTTGGGTCAGCCCCCCATCCTTTTGGTTGCTATCTAATACTTAGAAAACTATTATGATTATTAGTTAAGCTCAGGTAGTTTCAAACCCAAGACATCCCAAATAAGAGACTCACAATTTACTGTTATGTTGTAGGCTTGATAAACTACTTAATAGAAACAGAGCACAGATAACAATAGAAAAATAGGACATAACAGAGTAGCATCAGAGTAGAGAAACAACTAAACAAAGAGACAAAGTTAGTATAATAGAGAAATAGTAAAACAACAATATTATTCAATAATCACTACTAAGTTTTTTACATACATAAGACAAGAAGTTGGATATTTATAAGCATACTATAGACCTCTAGAAAGTTCTTGTAAGCTGTAGTGGAGATATGGAGTAATTTGGATAGTTTAGGATGTTTTTTGGACTGCAGATTAAATGCTCAACTACCACATTCTAGAATACTCAGCTACAAAGAAATAAATAAACATTATTTATTCTAACATTCCCCCATAATATTTATATTGACGGAATAGGAACATCCTTGAGTTGTAATAGATCTCTAAATTTAATAAATTTTATAGTAGACATTGCTTTTGTAAATATATCAACAACTTGATCTTCTGTTCCACAAAAATGAAGCTCCACCTCTTGATTTTCAATTAGATCTTGAACAAAATGATGATGCACTTCTATATTCTTGGACCTTGCATGATATACTAGATTTTTTGATAGCTTGATAGTACATTGGTTGTCACAAAATATTGTAGTTGGAGAGTCTTGTGGATGGTGTAATTCTTCAAGTAATCACCTAAGCCATAATACTTCTTGAGATTCCTTTGACAAGCAAATATATTTAGCTTATGTTGATGAGAGTGACATTGTTGATTGCTTCTTGATACTCCATGAAATTGGTCTTGATCCAAGATGGAAGATATATCCTAAAAATGATTTTCTATCATCAATGTCACTTGCATACTCAGAATCTGTATATCCGACTAAAGTAGGTTCTCCTCCATATTTATATTCGATGCCAAACTGGTAAGTACCCTTAATGTATCTTAATATTTGTTTTGTTGCTTTCCAATGTTCAATGTGTGGATCTGCTATGTACCTAGATACAATACCAACCACATATGCAATATTTGTTCTAGTTATAGTAAGATACAAAAGATTTCCAATAAGCTGCCTATATAATTTTCCATCCACCTTCTTTTGAATAGAGTTAGTACTCAAATTCAATCCTACTTCACATGGTGTATTACATGGTTTACAATCACTCATATTAAATTTATTTAGCACATCAAGAGCATATTTAGTTTGAAAAAGCATGATTCTTCCTTCTTCTTGCCATACTTGTATGCCCAAAAAGTAATGCATTAGTCCTAAATTAGTTCTTTCAAAAGCTAGTTTGAGTTGATGTTTAGTTATCTCAATATCATGCATGTGATCTCCTATAATAATCAATTCATCCACATACAATACAATGATAACAACTTTATCATCGCTATATTTTACATACGCATCTGGATCAACATTAATTCTTCTAAATCCAACATCTAGAAAGTACTTATTTATTTTTTAGTACCATTCCCTTGGTGCTTGCTTAAGACCATAGAGTGATTTTCTTAATCTACACACCAAATTTTCTTCACAATATTTGATAAATCCTGGTGGTTGTTGCATATAAATTTCTTCTTTTAGGTCACCATGCAAAAATGCACTTTTTACATCCATTTGAAAAAATGTCCAACCAAACTTTGCAACTAAAGAGACTATTGTACAAATGGAAGTCATTTTGGCAACTGGAGCAAAGGTTTCAGTATAATCTATACCTTCTATTTGTGAGAAACCTTTTGCCACTAACCTTACTTTGTACTTTTCAGTAGCTCCATCTAATGTAAACTTTTTTCTATAGGTATACTTGCAACCAATCACATTTTTTCCTTTTGGAAGTGTTGTTAGTTCCTACATTTCATTTTTTATCAAAGAGTTGTAATCTTCTTGCATAGCCGCATCGCATTCATCTTTTCCCTTTGCTTCTTCATACCTTCTTGGAGTGTCAACCTGCATCACCTTAGTCATGAGAGCATAGTTAGCAAATATATTTCTAGGACCTTCTTGATAAATTTCTTGGATGCTTCTAAATTTCCTTTGGATTTTCATTATCACTTTCACTTTATTCTTCAACTTGGGTCTCTTCTCCTGTAGTAGTTTGTGTATCTTGACTTTGACTATTGGTAGAAGTAGTCTTTTCTTCATCAATCAAAATTGGAAAGAAAGATAACGTTGGAGAGTTATCATTCTTAATATCTTCATCAAACCATGCATTTCTTTTAATATAGATTTCATTAGTTTTAGGATTGTATAACCTATATCCTTTTGATTCCTCACTATATCTAACCATTATGCACTTCTCACTCTTGTTTTCAAGTTTTCTCCTTCTTTCATCAAGAATGTGAGCATATGCATTGCAACCAAAATTCTAAAATGAGATATTGTAGGCTTTCTTCTACTTCATGACTCTTCTAGTGTTATGTTCAAAATTGCCTTAATAGGTGTTCTATTCAAGATATATATGGTAGTATGAACTACTTCAACCCAAAATTTAGCTTCTAGATTTCTAAAGTGAAGCATACACCTAGCCATATCTATTATAGCTCTATTTTTCCTTTCAGCAACCCCATTTTTTTGGGGTGAATATGAGATAGTTGATTCCTTTTTTATGCCATGTTCTTTACAAAAATCTAAAAATACCTTATTCATATATTCAGTCCCTCTACTAGTTCTTATAATTTTTAAACACTTTCCACTTTGTTTCTCAGTCAAAGCTTTAAACTCCTTAAACTTTTGAAATACTCCATCTTTCTTTTTTAGAAAATACACCCAAATTCTTCTACTATAATCATCTATAAAATCCTCCAATTGAAGGTGTTTTAAAAGGACCCATTACATCACTATGAACTAGCTGTAGAGGAGTTTTTGCTCTCCACAATTTACCTCAAGGGAACCTTTCCACATGTTGTTTTCCCATTGCACATCCTTCACATATCTTTGGACTTAATGATATCTTTGGAAGCCCATGCACCATTCGTAATCTCTCCATAAGCTTGAGACTTTGAAAATTGACATGCCTCAAACGCTAATGCCATAACTTGCTCATATCATCATATTGGGCAATAACACACATATGTTTATCTCCACATTTAGAAGTAAATTCTTGAAACTTATATAATCCATTCTCCATTTTACAAATTTCAATAACTCTATAATTATCATTGACATCCTTTATTAAGTGCTCATCATTGTAGAATTATATTTTATATCCTTGACTTACAATTTGAGATACTGAAAGTATATTTGTTTTTAATTTAGGGATTAACTTTACATTTTTGAACATCTAAGAATTTGGTATAGCTTTGATACCATGTAAAAATTTTCCTTAGGGAAAATAGTGCCAAGATCAAGAAGCACAAGCCTTAGCACAATATGGACCAAATGATGTATGATCATAACAATATGAGAATGAATAACTGATTCTTTGGATATTAGATTGTTCAATGATAGATTTCCTCATGCATCTCATGTAAATACACACTATAAGTGCTTGTATATAAAGGCCTCTAAAATAATTCTAGAATGTCTAGGAGTTAATGAAGACATAAGCTCAACAACTAAGCACACAACCACTAGAAGTGGATTATCCTCCATTGTGCTAAGTCTTGTGCTTCTTGATCTTGGCACTATTTAATGAATAACTGATTCTTTGGATATTGGATTATTCAATGATAGATTTTCTCATGTATATCATGTAAATACACACTAGAAGTGCTTGTATATAAAGGCCTCTAAAATAATTATGGAATGTCTAGGAGTTAGTGAAGAGATAACCTCAACAACTAAGCACACATCCACCAGAAGTAGATTATCCTCCATTGTGCATGAATGTATGTCCATCAATGAGAGGATAAGTATGACAAGTTGTATCTCATATAGAGATGGTGTAGACACCATGTACTTAAATTAGATGCTAACTCCTATGTTGTAGAGACCATGTGCATAAAAGAGTTGCTAACTCCTATGTTGTTAACTAATAAATAATAAAATAATGCATTAACCTAAGTAAACTTAAGTAAAGTGTAAATAGTAATTAATTATTTACACTAACTCATACCCTCCCCCCCCCATCTTAAGTGCAACTTAGGAGAATGCACTTAAGCTTACAAAAGCTATGATGGATCTCAGCTACTAGGCCATGTTAGGTAACCACATGTACAAATGCAATGAAATACATACAATGGAATGAAATGAAATATCTCTAAAAATAGAGAAAGAGGGAAACCCTCATGGGAAAAACCCTCCCCTGAAAAGAGAGATATGTCCAATAAATAAAGATGCATGTATGGATGGATATCAAGACCCACCATTATGACATACATCATACATATACAATAGAGAATCCCTCCATGAAATACCCCCCATAGTGAAGGATCTCCTGATGATGAGTGCTTGAAGACAAAAGAGAATCCAATGCCTACAAACAATATTTCTCCCTTTAGGAAGAAGATACACCAAATATAGGTGCAAGTATGCTTCCCACTGTGGATAGGAAGATGGAAGAGGGAACCATATGTAGTATGCTATGGATTCTGCCTCTAAAGCCTACTCATATGTTGACAAGTCCTTGATGAATGTAGATGCCACAAGCCAATCTGATGGATGCCCAAAAGAAGGTGGAAAACAAGGTAACATGTTCATGTATGAAAGTGAATCAAACTCCAAAGACAATAAATCATCCTTATAGGAAGATATGGAAAGAGAAGTAATGTGGCCTCCCCTCAATGATAAATGCACACTCATAAAAAAAGCTCCTTGATGAGTAAAGAAGTTGCACCACAAAAATTGAATGGTGTTCCTCCTTGTAGGAAGAAATGGTTCCATAGGTGTAGTAGAGAATGCTCGTCAACTAGTAGGAAGAATTCACAAAAGATATGATGTCTGAGGACACTAGTATACAATCTCCAAAGATTGATATGTCTCCTCTAAAGTAAAATAGTCCTCCTCCAACTGCTGAAAAAAAGTGTCCACAATCATGTCAGTCTTAAAAAGTGAAGAAGAATACTCCTCAACAAAGAGAAGATGGATGTCATCGATAACATCTCCCACATCTTCAATATAAATCTCCACAAACAACACTACAATAACTAGAAGAAAGTCATCCCATGAAGCTAAAATAGGAAGACATGGTGTTTCCTGTTGCACTGAATCAGAAGCATTTGTGGCTAGAATTGCATCAGGAGATGGCATCTCAACTAGAGTTGTAGGTACCATAACTGGAGTGCTTGGAGGTAGAATGTCCTCTATAAATGGAGGAATTGTTGGATCTCCATATGCTTTCCAAAGTCACATCCAAATGTCACAAGGTTCAATTGCCTTTCCAATGACATAAAAGCAATAAGCATTGATACTGAAAAAAATGACTGACACAATTATGCAAATAGGTATCAGATCAGTGTAAGAGGGTAGCTCTTTGGAACACAGAAAAGGAAATACTTCCTTATGCTTTCTCAGATGATCAATCATCAAAGCACCTCATTTGTGATAGTTCCTCCTCATCAAACTTGATCTTAAACCAAATTGACATTTGAAAGAAGACTCCATAAGATCAATGTATGCACCCCCCAAAATGAAAAAATAATCAAAGAAACCCCCCCTAATGTATGATTTGGCACTTTATATTTAGTGTGATTACAATAGCCACTTGCCAATTTAGGGCCTATTTCTGAAAGTAGTATTTCTATCCATAGAAGCCTATAATCTGATTGCAAATCTGGAAAATAGATGAAAAATTATGCACATTCAAAAAAAATGGAACCTAATTATGTGTCCAGATGGTAAGCCTTTGAAGTGGAAAAAATTGAGATTTGCATTTTGCAAAAAAAATCAGTAACAGAGATCTCAAACATCCTACACCAATGTATAGATCATGAAATTTTACCCCAAAACAAACAAAAAAATTACTCGAAAAAAGGAGTCTGTCTGAGAGAGATATCGCTGTTTGAAAATCATTTCTATAATTATTTTTCCTGAATTTCCATGTCACACCTCAAAATTTAGATGACTCTAGATTTCACCTCAAATGTCTGATTTTGATGAAACAAAAGTTGATTTGGGGTTTTTTTGACCTTCTCAATATGATGCCAATATCTGATTTGCACTAGCAAGCTCCAATATTCACCTACAAAAAATTCTCTCCTACTGGCTTGATGGCCAAAATTTTTGTAGAAATTTGGAAATAAACTAAAAATCCAAAAAAAAATTGCATATCTGAAAGGAGAAGCAAATGAAAAATGCAGATATGAAAATCAATTGTACAGACCTAAAAAGATCATACCAATTCTGCAAATCAGGCCTTTGGGTTCTGGTTTACAAAAAAAATTGCCTCAATTTTGACTATGGCCTAGGGTAGGAAAAATTATAGTCAAGATTCATTGAATCAACACTCTAAACATAATGGTGAGGTCCGCTTTGGCTCTAGACACTCCCAATAGCTATGGATACTCTAGATCTAAATCAAGGTCCTCCAAGAGGTGAAGCAAAAATGGTCTCCAATGGCTATGAAATGAAGCTCCCTTAGCTTTGATACCATGTAAGAATTTTATATAGCTCTAATACCATGTAATAATTTTCCTTAGGGAAATATAATGCCAAGATCAAGAAGCACAAGACTTAGCACAATATGGACCAAATGATGTATGACCATAAAAATGTGAGAATGAATAACTGATTCTTTAGATATCAAATTATTCAATGATAGATGATTTCCTCATGTATCTCATGTAAATAAACACTAGAGGTGCCTATATATAAAGGCCTCTAGAATGCTTCTAGAATGTCTAGGCCTTAGTGAAGAGATAAGCTCAACAACTAAGCACACGTCCACTAGAAGTGGATTATCCTCCATCATGCATGAATGTATGTGCATCAATGAGAGGATAAGTATGACAAGGTGTATCTCATATAGAGATGTTGTAGACACCATGTGCTTAAATTAGATGCTAACTCCTATGTTGTAGACACCATGTCCATAAAAGAGTTGCTAACTTTTGCGTTGTCTAACTAATAAATAATAAAATAATGCATTAACCTAATTAAACTTAAGTAAAGTGTAAATAGTAATTAATTATTTAAACTAATAGATCAAACCTTATCAACTTTACATTACCAATCCCTTAACTTCTGAAGCACTATTATCTCTCAAATATATTTTCTCTATAGTATTTTCACTTATTGATTCAAATTGTTCCTTATTGTGAGTCATGTGTTGTGTAGCACTAGAATCAATAACCCAATCATCTTTGAAAGTATTATTTTCTTTACGTGCAACACAAAATGCATTTCTTTTAGAATCACCAAATTTGGGAGAATTACTTATCTTCTTCTCTGTATCTCTTTTCTTCTTGAAACATTCATCTGCTTTATGACCCATTTTGCTACAATAATTACATTTCCATTTACTTCTATTATGATCTATGGATGAAACACCTTTATTTTCATACTTCACATTTCTTTGTTTAAATTGATTATCTTTTGACATCTTATAATATTGTTTTCCTTTCATTACAAATGCTTGACATTCACCACCAAATGATTCTTTTTTTTAAACTTTCCTTTTCTCTTCTTGAACTAACTTAGCACAGAATTCTTCAAACTTATAACTTTTTAATTTATCTGTAGTATCTAAACCCATTATAAATGATTGATAAGATCCTAGAAGACTTTGTAATATAGTTTGCACAAAATCTCTATCATCTATATCTTGTCCAAGAGAAACAAGCTCATTCTTCTTTTCCTTTAATTTACTTAAATGTGGGACTATCTCTTGTGAGCTTGATAACTTCATATTATATAACTTAGTAGTGAGAGATAAGATCCATACATCATCTAAATTTTGATATAGATCCTTCAAAATTTCCCATAATTTTACTCCACTTCTCTTATTATGAATTTCTAGAAAAACCTCTTCTAAGAGTGTAAGCTTGATTGGTGTTGTTGGCTTCTTATCCCTTATATCCCAATTATCTTGATCCTTTCCTGGATTTGTAGGCCTCTATTCACTACTAATCACAATATCATAGCAAGTTTGAAGAGTTAGAGTGATTTCAACATGAGATACCCAATCATAGTAATTTTTTCCATTTAATTTAATTATGGGCAGA